>MU226203.1:3049023-3066288 GCA_018584345.1 Thuja plicata
CATTTCTTGAATGGAAGATACTCTAATAGCATAAGTAGGTAGTAAGGTTCTTAGAATTTTACTTACCACTGTATCTTCTTCTAGTACACCTCCAACTCCTTGGATAGCATTGACTACCTCTTTGATTTTTGTGTTGTACTAAGTGATGTTTTCACCTTCTTTCATTTTGAGATCATCAAACTTTCCTCTAAGGCTTTCTATCTTGGCTCTCAAAATATTCTTGTCACCACCATGTACAAGCATCAATTTGTCCCACATCTACTTTGCAGTCTTGCAGGTTTTGACATCTTCAAATTCAGCATCGGAGAGTGAGGAAGCATGCTCCATTATCATGCAATTGTGCTCATTCTTCTCTCTCATTTGTTCAAGTGTTGGTGCTCCTGTGGGGAACACATATTTAGTATCTAAGTATTGAGTAACATCATTTCCAATAACTGATAAGTGGAGTCTTATTCTGCTCTGTCATGAAGAAAAATTATCTTTGTTCAACTTGGGCACATCGTGTCTATTCATCTTGTGATCTTTAGCTTAGGTCTTGAAAACCTTCATTCTAAGCACACAAGCTCGGGTACCAATTGTTAGTAATAACTGGGAGGGGGGTTCAATCAGTGGCCTCAAAAATTAATCCTTAAATCAAACCTTAAAACTTATAACCACAAATTATGTCTCAAGTTATCTTCTGTCCTACAAGATGAATGCCTTAAAATACTTATATCAATTTTCTACTTGTCAGATTGCTTTGTATATCTCTCTTCTGTATGATTACTGATAAGCAGTTAACTATTTACCGAAACATAGTAAATATGCAGAGTATACCAATAAATCCAGAATTGCATATGTGAAATGTAAAACAGTAAAGTAATGAAACATAAACACATAACACATGGATTTTTAACGTGGAAACCCTATTAAGGGAAAAACCACTGGGACCGGTACCCCAAATTTTCACTCTTTTTAAGTGAGCTATGTTAGGAGCCAACCTTGTTAAAGGTTACAAACACACATTTAGGTGTGACCTTATTAGAGGATTTAAAAGATAGTTTGTCACCTAGTATCTGGCATTTAATGCTACCATCCTTGATCAAACACTCACTTGGCCTGTCAATAGGTATTAGGCATATCCAATGCTACTTTTATGATCAAACTTTTTGATACTCCTTGGGATTTATCTCAATTGTAAAATACTTTTAATTCCTGCTCGGTTAAGAGACTTGATGCTTCGATGGTTAAACTGAAACACTAATGATATGTTCATACATACAACTCAATTTAAGATTTTTAGATCTATTGTAATTCCATTACCTCTCTGATCAATATAATCAATTATATACCTTTGCTCCACACTGTTCTACTCTGTGATGTTGTCTCACTGTTCATCGGTGTCTGCAGAATCTAGCTCTTTCCTCAGCTTGTTGATCAGGATTGAATGAAGACTTCTTATTCTTCAGATTTTCTTTTGCATCTTTCCTCTTCTCTTTTTCACTTCACACTTTCCCCCCCTTTCATAATGAATTGGGTTTGTCTCTATATAGACATGATTTACCTTTTCTTGTCTTTCTTGATTCTTGGCATGATCCATAATTCTCGCTAATAGATTTAAAGAAAACTCCAGTTTTATCTCAAAGAGATCTTCTTGCCAACTAGACAAATCAACTTTAAATCAATTACTTATCTCCATCTTTATCTAGATGAATAAAACAATGATAAGTATCTGTTAAGTCTATTTATAGCTCTTTGACAGCTAAGCATTTTGTCATTTCTGAACTCTCTATTCTATCGGTCAACACTTCAGTTAGTCATCGGTGATAAGTGACTATTCCATTGGTGTGACTTTAGTTGTCATCGAGATCTTCATCCTTGTCTTTTCCATCAGGAAACACTATAATTCTTTGCATCATGTTACTTTGTGCTTTGCTTGTTGGGCAAGAATGTAACTCTACTTGTCGGTAATGTTGTACATTAGCTTGTCGGGTAATACTGTGACTTTTTCTCTTTTACTCTTTTCGTTAGTGTATGCAGTCACTTTGTGAATACTTGACTTGTATGCATTACTAATAGCATAGCCTTTGATTCATTGGTTCTTTGAAGTCTTTGGCAGTATTTCGATGACCATACATATTATATCAAGTTGACATCAATGACAATACAATACATTAACTAATTTAATGCCTTACATGAACATCAACTTAACATCTTCAAACATTCAATCAGTTACATGTCATCATAAATGGTACAAGGCTATGGTAGAAAAAAATGTGAAAATAAATTGAAATGCTTAAGGTCAAATAGAGGAGGGGAATTTACTTTAGATGAATTCACTAACTATTGCAATGAGCATGGAATTAAAAGACAGGTTTCTGCACCAAGAAAACCATAGAAAATGGAATTGTTGAAAGGAGAAATAGATCAATTGTTGACTGTGCAAGAACATTGATTAGTGAGAAGAGCATCACTCAAACTTTCTGGAGGGAAGCTGCCAGTACTGTTGTCTACACACTAAACATAGTACAATTGAAGAAGGACACAAAGAAGACACCCTATGAGCTTTGGTATGGTCATACAGCCAATTTAAGTTACTTCAGAATCTTTGGTATTCAATGTTATATTTTGAAGGATGATAGAAATGGAAAACTTGACTCCAAAAGTGATGAAGGTATCTTTTTAGGGTACTCAACCAAAAGCAAGGCTTATAAATGTCTTAACAAGTCATCTAACAAAATCATTGAAAGTGCAAATAGATGAATTTGCAAAAAATAATGATAAGGAAAGAAGAAAAGAACTAGAGGACTACAACAAGTTTTTTTATACAGAACCTAACACTCTACCCGAGCAACAGTGTATCACTCCCAAGCAACAGAACATTGCACCCAAGCATCAGGCTGCAATTACCAAAAATTAGGAAAATATTCAAGATGATGTTCCAAACAATGGAGATCGGAACAAAGGTCAAGAAGATGATCATAATGATGAACAAAGGGATGAACCAAAAATTTCCAAGTATGTTAGAAGAAATCATCCATAGAATCAAATCATAGTGGACAAGAAGGCTAGAACAAGAACAAGAAGTAAGTCATTGAACACTAGATGTTTACTTTGTGATTTTGAGCCTAAATCTATTAATAATACACTTGAGAATGAAGAATGGGTCAGTGCTATGAATGAAGAAATAGAAAAGATTGAGAAGAAAAATACATGGACACTAGTACCAAGACCAGATGACAAGAATGTCATCGGTACCAAATAGATATTCAGAAACAAGTTGAATGAGAATGGAGAAGTCACAAGAAACAAAGCAAGGTTAGTAGGTAAGGGATGTGCACAAGAAGAAGGTATTGATTATGGAGAAACCTTTACACCCATTGCTAGAATAGAATGAGTTAGAATCTTACTTGCTTATGCTGCATTTAAAGGATTCAAGGTATACCAAATGGATGTCAAATCTGCATCCCTAAATGGAATACTGGAAGAAGAAGTATACATTGAACAACCAGAAGGGTTTTTTGATCCAGACAAGAGCAACATGGTATGTAGAATACATAAAGCCTTGTATGGATTAAAACAAGCACCTAGAGCCTGGTATGAAAAACTTCACTCTTATCTCATTAGCATAAAATTTGTTAGAACAAGTGAAAATAACAATTTGTACGTAAAAGAAGATACCGATGGTAATATTCTGATTGCTGAAATTTTTGTTGATGATATCATTTTTGGGGGAAATGAATTGTTATGCAAATCCTTTGCTAATGAAATGAGCAAGGAATTTTAAATATATATGTTTGGGGAGATCAAATTCTTTCTTGGTATTCAAATTCTTTGACAAGATGCATGCATATATATCACTCAGTCCAAATACATCAAGGAAGTGTTGAAGATATTCAAGATGGAAGATTCCAAACCAGTTGGAACACCTATGGCTACCAGATGTAAGCTGACAAAAGAAGAGAAATCAAATGAGGTAAATCAAACATTGTATAGATCAATGATTGGGAAACTAATGTATGTTGTTCACACTAGACCATATATAGCACATGCATTTGGAATAGTTGCAAGATTCTCTGCTAATCCCAAAGAATCACATATGACTGTTGTCAAGAGAATTATGAGATATCTCAAGAACACCGAGGACTATGGCTTATGGTATAAAAGAGAAGGAAAATATGAGCTACAAGTCTATACAGATGTTGATTGGGATGGAGACATTGATGACCGATAGAGCACAACTGGGGGGCATTCTTCATGGGTGATAGAGTTGTCACATGGATCAGCAAGAAGAAAGGATGCATCTCTTAGTCTACTGCAGAAGCAGAGTATGTAGTTGTTGCTGCAAATTGCTCCAATATTGCATGGATCAAACAATTGCTGGAAGGTATGAATATGAAGATTCTTAAACCGGTAATTATCTATTGTGATAACACCAATGCAATTAAAATTTCTAAAAATCTAGTTAGGCGTGCTAAGACTAAGCATATTGCTATCAAGTATCACTATTTGAGAGAACAAGTGCAAGCAAAGGAGGTGATATTAGAATATGTTCAATCAAAGGAACAATTAGCTGGTATATTCACCAAGCCATTACTGAAGGATACATTTGAGTACCTAAGACAGAGACTAGGGGTCCAACCCTTGTCTATCGATCAGTAAGCTGACTAGGAGGCTGCATCAACCTACACACAATCTAAAGAAAACCCAAGTTGATTTAGACACTGAGATGAATAACAATAGATACATCTATACATAATAAGGTACAAGAATGCACCAAACACCATAGACATTGTATTATTGATGGATAGGGAAATTCAAGAAATATATTATATAAAGGGATGGAACATGATATCGATTATTTTTGTTTGGCATTGTTGTCAAAGGGAGAGATTATTCTCATTATCAAAAGGATCAAAAGGGAGAGATTGTCTCATTGAATCATAATGGAGAGATTATCTCATTGATCAAAAAAGATTATATCATGAAGTGAAGTTCCTGAAAATCAGAAGGAAGAGTTAATCAATATTTAAATGGAGAGAAATTGATTACATATGAAATATCCATCTCAGGGAGAGAAGTAACAAAGGGAGAGAGTTCAGACAAAGAGAGAAATTGTTGTCAAAGGAAAAAGAGATTATCAAGAAGAGGAACAAACAAGGCAGAGCACATATCAAAATAGAGACATAAGATGCTACATCTATCCAATGAAAGGATTGAAGATTGAAGACAACCATTCTACAAGAAACAAATCTAAGCTATTTTGAGCTTACCAGAAGCCAGACATTTTTAATAGTTACCATAGGAAATCTTGATGAAACTATTATATTTCATATTGTATTAGTGATAGTATAGTATGATAATGTAGTGTGTTTCCATCAATTCCAAAGGGAGAGATTGATGACATGTAACTGATTGAAAGTTTGAAGATGTTAAGTTGATCACCGAAATGTAGAAGGATAATGCAAGACATTAAAATAGTTAATGGATTGTATTGTCATTGATATCAACTTGATATAATCTAATCAGTTATAATCAAAGTGTCAAAGAATTTAGAGAATCAAAGAGATAAATATTATGCTTTCAGTAATGCATAAAAGACAAGCATTCTTAATGTGACTTCAAACACTGACAGCTAGTGGAACCCGACAGATAGAGATCACCGAAAGTCAAGTCACAGTGATGCCCAAGAAAGAACACCAACGAGAATTACCAAAGAGTAGAATCACAAGCATAATTGACGGCCAGAATCATAGTGTAAACCAATGGAAAAGCCCAAGGAGAACTGGAGTGTTGACCAAAGCTATCAAAGAGTTAAAACAACAAAATTAACTTGAGTTTAGAAATGACAAAATATCTAGCTGGCAGAGCTAAATATGCACTTAACTGGTAGTTATCTTTGTTTTCATCGACAAGATAAAGCCATAGATAAGTAAAGGATTTAAATCTATTTTTTCTAGTTGGCAAGAAGATCTCTGTGAGATAAAACAAGAGTTTTTGCTTTAAATATAATTGGCTAAGATTGTGGATCATGCCAAGATCAAGAAAATCAAGAACCTAACAATGGTGATATCATTTCTATAAAAGAGACAACTTAATTCATTACGAAGAGAGGGTGAATGAATGAAAAGAGGATGTTGAAGAGAAATTGATGAAGAGAAACTTCATATAGTCCTGATCAATCAAGCTGAGGAAAGAGCTAAAGTTTTCTGCAGACATTGAGAAATAGGGCATAGCATCACCGAGCAGAACTAAAGTGGAGAAAAGGTATTAAAAGGATAGATTTATCATATTAGTTTTATGAGATTACAATAGATCTGAAAATTTGCAAGTATAAGTTGTATATGTGAACAGATCATACTATTTCAGTTTAACCATTGATTCAGAAAGTCTCTTAATTGAGTGGGATTTAAAGATCCTTTCTATATTGAGATACATCCCAAGGAGTATCAAAAAGTTTGATGATGAAGATAGCATGAGATGCCAGTTACCTATTGACAGGCCAAGTGAGTGTTTAATCAAGGAAGGTAGGATAGAGATGCGCCATATCAAGTGACAGACTAAAATTTTAAATCCTCTAACAAGGTCACACCTAACAGTGTGTTTGTAACATTTAACAAGGTTGGCTCTTCACCGAGCTCACTTCATAAATAGTGAAAATTTTGGGGTACTGGTCCCAAGTGGTTTTTCCATTAACAGGGTTTCCACATTAAAAATCCATGTGTCAATGTGTTTATGAGTCATTACTTTAGTGTTTTTCATTACATGTAGCTTAACTAGATTGATTAGTATACTCTAGATAATTTACTATCTTTCGGTAAATTAATAGAATGCTATTTGGTAAACATACAGTATAAGGTTTAACAAAGCATTCCAAGCAGTAGTAATTTGATAATTGTATTTGAAGGCATTCATCTTATAGGATTGAAGATAACTAGAGGCTTAATATTGTGGTACTAAGTTTTTGGGTTGATAATTGGAATATTTTTGAGGCCACTGATTCACCCCCCCCCCTCTCAGTTATTACTAAAATGTTCATGTGTTTTGATTGATTTCATTATTATTTGATGATTATGCATGTTTATTTTCTTCCTCTTTTGATATTGGGAATACTAACTGCCTAACGAATCTTTTCGGTTGATATTTTAATATTATTGCAAGTTTCTATAGATCCTTAATACCCTGATTACAATCGGTGAAATTGACATGAATCACAAAGCTTTGAAATTTGGTTTTTCTCTATTTTTGCATAGTTATTGATTCAATTTTACGTAGACACAGTTTCAATCTCTACACTTACAGCCTTAGATCAACACACTTTCCAACAGAACGATGCAATTACACATCTGGTTCAACACACTTATAGGTTGAGAGCGGTGCACTTATATATCTGAAACACCACACTTACACGATTCATAGGACGCACTTTCCTTGTATTGATTACTATGTTGTTTTGTTTGACATTTTATTTTGTATGCTTGTCATTTTATTCATTGGGATCTTTGTTGTGATTTCTAATCATTTTGGTATAATATTTATTTATAATATCAAGGTATTTATCATAGATCTACTGATTTTGATGATCAAAGTGTTATTATTACTTTGTCTGTGCTTTACATTTTGACAATAGGTTGCAGATTCATTCGACGCACTTACCTACCTGGATCGATGGACTCACTGATAAAGTGGCGCACTTGGCTATTTCATTCACCACAGTTACAGATCTGAAATGTCACACTTATAGACCTAAAATGTCATAGTTGCCCATTAAAATAAAAAATTGTTTTATTTCTTATTTATGTTTCTCTAATATGAAAACTACATACTTATGGTAATGAAAAGACGCAGTGGGCCACCAAAGCATAAAAAGTTATGATTCAGGAGCCCATTGAGCAGAAAAAAAAAGAGCGAGATATTAAGTAGAGCAAAGGACCAATATGCATATTAATAATTGAGGCACTTGAAGCAAAAATCAGGTATGAAGGTGTTATACATGCTTATTTAGACAAGGTAAGAGAAATTTCTGATAAATGCAATTGTCATTATATCAACACTAGCATGATTGTGGATTATCAGAACTAATTGCTAGGGTTTTGGTACTAAATATTTATTTTTATATTGTGGCATGGAAGAAACTTTCATTTTTCCTAGTCTAAAATTAATTCATTCGTATTTTGGTGCTTAAAAAAAATAGTGTATGTTCAAACATCACAATATTATATTTTGATTTGGTGCTTAAAATTAACATGTGGTTAAGAATTGAACAAAGAAAAGTGCATTCAGATTTGGTGCATAAAAATATACAATCAAACCCTCATCTAGTTTAGTGCTTAAAAATGAACCCTTGTGCTTGTATGGATAATTTAGATTATCAAACATTTATCTTTCTAGTGCTTGATTCGATTAACTGTGATTTTTAAGTCTTTGGTGTGCTTGCACATTCTGTTAGACTAAAACAAAATTAGAGAAGCTTGTCTAGGGAATGTACTTCTTCCTCAAAGGATGACCTCAAACCGGTAAATCCTTTCGGTCAGTATATAATAAGACGAGGGAAAACCCTAAAATTTTATTATATCTAACCAAGCTCAGGAGAGGTGTGTGGATGATAGTTTGAATCAAACCTATGTGCCTAAGGAGCTGACATGGTCCACTAGAGACTTAAGTGTCTCACACACATACAAATCGATTGGGGAGATGCCATGGATATGAATACAACCCTATTAATTAGAGACCACATGGTTCACCTCTAAATCAAGTGTCTTATTATAGTGCAAGGGGTCATAGAATCTCTCCCCAATGTTCCCATCATATAATTCCCACAGTATTGGGTTAGTGAAAGAGATCTTCATTAGCATGATAATAATACCTTGAAAAGGAAAAAAATACGGGCACCTACAATGTGGATCTTTGTGTCCTATTAGTGTGACAATGGTTGTATAAGATGAAAAACATCCAATAAATGGGCCTATAACATTAAATTTGAAGCTAATTTTACCATAGATTAATCTGATTGTTTTTGTTTTCCATTGTGATTGACCATGTGAAAACTTGCAGCTTGAAAAAGTTGTTGAACATACATTGTTCGTTTCTTTTTTTGAGTCAGTCCTACAACTATACTGAGTGTGTGATTGTTGAGTTTGTATACATATCCATAATTAGTCCTACAACATTTGTCCTACATGAAGCAAATATATTCATCAACACAAGTCCTAAACATTTCACTTGGCTCTTATCTTGAAAATTGGTGATCAACATACCCTTAAATATTAGAGGCTCACATCCAGCATTTTAGCATCATCCATATCTTATAACCTTGAATGGTCAATTAATTCTTGCATAGTCATCATTTTAGTCTTAAAAAATCCAAAAAAATCCTGACACATAGCTTGCATATCCTAAAGGTTAAGTTTTTTTCCTTTCAGAGTCTTCTTTTCAAATTAGAGGGTGCATTTTCTTAGGACATTTTAGTAGTGTTTTTGCATATTATCTTTGCTTCGTCAAATTCCAATTATCATCTCTTGCCTTGTCTTAGGCACCTATCATTTTGGTTAACACTTGTCTTAGATATTGCTAGTATTAGTCATTTTGTCCTACCTTTTTTAAAGTCAAGATAGTCCATAGAATCATTCAGGTCTTTCTTTAGAGGGTTTACCTTCAAATTTTATAAAATCTCTCTTAGGGAATATTATCTACACATTAGGCATCATTATAAGCTTTCATTCATAGGTTATATTGGTATTTCAAAATCCTAGAGAATCCAAAAAATTAGAGTCTAGTTGTTTTCCATCTTTCCTAGGTTGCATTTATCCTCTGCATATGTTGTTCACAAGATCGCAAAAAAAAAAGTAAAATGGACCAGAACACGGAACCCATACATGATCCCAATAGCGAGATAAATTTTCCTATTCAAAGGACCCTAAGACTAGATTTCAACAATCTAGAGACCATTCAACATCACGAGAAAACACAAGTTTACATCCCACGGTTACCTCATGTCCCTCCACCAAATGATGAGTTCTCATTTGAGAACATTAAGGCTAAATGAATTAATAGTGAAGAAGTAAATGATGCCTTAGAAAACCCTAGGGTAATGATTATTATGGGATCCCTATTAGATTACAGTTGGCACCTTTGTCCATAGATATTCAAGGTAACTTATGAATTTTTTTATGATAAATAGTGACTGCCAATATAGGATAACATACACTATTCTTTGTGATAATTACCCTCCTTGTGCTCATTGATCAGGTGCCAAGTGTCATTCATTCTTCATCGATTACCTCCAAGTCTATTATTGATTTTTTCTTCTTCTTGGGCTTAGTAATGTTATCCCATAGTGTAACCTCCTCTTTCATTGGCTAGTTGAAACTCTTGATGCCTTGCAAGTGCTTTAGTTGTCTCTCCCACCTAGCATCAGTGATAGCCCTTGTATCTACAACAAACTTGACAAAGTCTATTTCAACTTTAAATATTTCATCCAGGGATTTGTTATACTAATCCATATCTAAAGTGCTATCTTTAGTGAGGAAAGATTCCTTTTGTGGAAGCATGTGTCAAATTATCCTCTCCACTCCTCAACACCTTTCACTTCATCATTTTCCTTTCTGCTAGGAGGGATGAATTTTCTGAAGTCAGGACCAAACATGTTTAACCTTGAATGTATATGATTTTCCTTTCCTTTGAAAAAGGACAAGGATGTACCAATCTTCTCAATCATCTCTCCAACTTGGCACACTTACTTAGGAAGATCTACCCTATGGGGTTGCAGCGCCTCTAGCCTCTCAAACAAAGATCCCCTACTAGACCATACACTGAACAATGGGTCCAGAGTTTCTATTGAATCCTTGACATCCTTTTCAATATTTGGCAGCTTATTATAGGAATTTTGGACTGTATCCAACTTTCTCTTTAGTACATTAACTCTATATTGCAAAATATTTACCATTGCAGAAAGGGAAACCTCATTCCTATCCTAATCAACTATCTCAGTTTCTTGAGCAGGCTTTTTAGTGACAGCGGGTTGAACCACTTCAACTTCTTGAAATGGAGGAGGAAGGGCCTTGGAGGCCTCTTCCAACTTTGCCTTTAGTTCCTCCAATTTCTCTTCTAATGCCCAGATATTCATCAGGCCTTTCTCCCCATCCTTTGCCAAGGCCATTGTTTCATTAAAGAGCCTTCCATACCTCTGTGATAGCTTCTCTATTTTTGCTTCATTCAAGTGGGAAAAGTGGGTGACAGCTTTTGAAATATCCAAATCAGAGGTGTTATGCACTATCCAAATGATCTTTTCCCCATCTATCTTTTCTTCCATAGTGATCAGATATGGATTTTGTGTTTTTGGGGCCAAGGATCACATAGAAAGAGTTTGGGACCTTGGGTCATAGCCACATCCTCTTATCATATCTCCTATTTGAGTTTCAGAGGATAATTGAGCCTCTAACTACCTCCTTATCTGATCTATAATAAAAGATGAGGCTAAGTCCCATCCTGGTACAAGAAACATACCACTTGATCTTACCAATTTCCTACCTTCTTTAGCTGTGATGGTCTCAGAATTTGGATCATAGGCCTTCAAAGCCTGCAATGCTTCATCCCCCAGTATAGCACCCTCTGTTATCTATAATTGAGATCTAATCTCTTGTTGCTTTCTCCAATTGATAAATTTCTTGAACTCCTCAGTCTTGATGAAGGCATCATCACTCAATATCTCTTCTTGGTATAGCTCCCTTTCATCATTGCATAATTGGAGGGGTGATTCAACCTCCTCCTGGATCTCCTTCTCCTTTTTCTTTCCCTCTCTGATTCTCTTTCTCAATTGATGATGGTAATTATGATCACCAGTCACCAGAGAAATTACTCTATCTTTTTTCTTTCCATGTACCTCTATTTGAGAGGGTCCTCCTTATTCTATTCTCTACTTCTTTCTAGGAGTCTCGTTTGTTGCCTCTGTATCAGGAGCTTCTAAGTTGTGTTCAAAACCAGGTGGCTCATCCATTTGAGGAGGGATATGCTTCTCATAAGCCCCCTCATTATCCTCTTCATACTCAAAGGATGAGTATTTCTCAGGAACTTTTTGCTTCTCCTCCAATTGATTTTCCAATTAATTGTACAAAATGTCATATGAATCAATCATTCTAGTAACCCTAGTCATGTAAGGCATTCCCGGGAAGAAACCTCCAAATGGAATCCCCACCCTTTTCAATTGTTTCTCCAAATCCACTAGGTCCCAGTATTTTCGTGCTTTCTTCTTAACTTCTTGTTCATCAAGAACATTTCTGATGACATCTTCCTCATCACACCCTTCATGCTCTTGGATGTTGGTGACACTAGGAGTTTGAAATTTCTTGGCACTCATTATGAAACCCTCGGGTTCCACATATCTATATTGGCCATGCTCATCCTAAACTATCCCAATGACTTGTTTATTCCCTCCAAAGCCTTCTTACCAATTAGAAAATCAAAGATTTTGAACTGCCTTGGTGTGAATATACCCTTCCTGTGAGGATCCAAATGCTCCTTATCTGTCCATACTAGTTGCCAAATGAATTCTATCAGTGCAACCCTTGGAGGAACATACTTTGGAAGTATATGTGGGGACTGAGGACACCCATATACCCTATTTAATATGTAGGTCTTTTCCAAATAGAAGTCTCCCCAATTATGATCTCCAGACCATTTATCAACATATTCACAATGCCTTAGAAACCTTAGCACCTTGACAGATAATCTGACTATATTTGTACCAAGAAAAGTTAAAATTGGATGCATAATCCAATTTTCAAAACCACAAAACTCATGCTCATTTGATGTATAATTCCATACCCTAATCTAAAACTACACAGGGTTTGGCTGACCATTTATGTGTGTCCTTGGTCTCAACATATTGGTTTCCATATCATTTACATTATGGAAAAGAATCAAGTGCATCAACAGAGAGAAATGCATAAAATGAGGGTTTTTACCCTTTTGAATACTCACAAGACCCTCATGCATCCAGTCAATAACATACTAAATGTAATCAAAATTAGTGTTGACATGGGAATTTTGGATGTCTAGGATGATCATAAACAAATCTACAGGCATTCTCTCAACCTCTCCATCAATCCCTACCACTTTGCACACCCCATATACTAGATACTTCATGTAGAAATGTAGGTCTTTGAAATCATAAGGTGCATTCTTAGCACCGAGTAATGGGGCTATATACTTCCCTGACCTAGGCATGTGATTAAGGATCAAATTCTTAACCAGATTGAATTCCTTCTTATACTTTTCCTTTTGCTTTCTCAAATAATTCTCTATGGAAGAAGGATGATATATACCAAAAGCTTTCATGAAAGAAGTCCTATTTAAGGTAACTAGGGTTGTTTGATCCTTCTTTCTGATGGTCTTAGACACATTATCATATTTCGTAGCCAACTTAACCAACAAATACACATCTAGGAAAATATATGGGACTATCAATTTGGCCAGACCTAATGTCCAGGGATTAGAAATAGGGATTTGTCTAGTTCTATTGTTGTAGAAATAATTGAATAAGTGATAACCAATAAAATTTGGAGTAACAAAGTCCTTACAACTAGACATATAGTTAGAGAAAATTTCATCACTAACCTTTCTATTTTGATTTGATCCTGGGAGCAAGGTGATGAAATATTCTTAATAATTTCTCTTTCCCTTGTGTTCCTACCCTATATCCTTGCTTCCTTCACTAGTTGAGGCCTTACTAGATTCTGCTTGACTCATCTTTTCTATTTTCTTCAATTATCTCTCTCTGAACAAGCTTTTCTTCACAAATCTCTGTAACTTATGAATTTCTTGCTCTACTCTTTTGAAAATTCTGATAAGAAAAAAACACAAGTGTCCAGTCTATATATCATTAATCAATTAATGCAGCAATTTAGTCAAGATCTTAGAATGTCATTATTCAATCACGTCAGCATTCACTCTGCATGTATCGAGTTCAATTATGTGCTAGTTGTGACATATGAAGTTGACAGGTAATTGAATTTGAAAAGAGGGCTGGAAAAGGTCATGATTAATTTTTTCTTTAAAAACCTTAGAAAATGTTAAAAAAAACCCTAAGCAATAACTGATTGGCTTGAAATCTTGCTTTTTCACAGCTTAGCAAAGTACTGTACTTTGTTAGGATCTCTTATCTTTCTCAACTCTAGTAATTCATTTCATTTTTGGAAAATGTGCAATAGCAAGCTTCTCATAATTTCATTATGCTCTGCTTGACTATGGTTTACTTGGAGATTCAGAGATAAGGCCTTCTCCAAGTTACTGAATGATTTCTTTAACTCGACATAACTCACGAGATCCAGCGACTAAGAAATCTCTTAATCTTTGAATGGGAACTCTAACCATAGTTTATTTTTGAGACTTGGAGACTACACAATCTCTTGATCTCTGAATGTTTAACTTTTGACCGCCAAGATCACGAGATTCAACACCTTAGCTATCTCTTGATCGTTGAATGTGTTTACACTAACTGTCAAGATTACGAGATCTAGTGCCTTAGTTATCTCTTGATCTCATAATATTTTGTAATGTCCCCGCCAAGGAACCCATAAGGAATCAGGTCTTATGACCAAAAATTGCAACTAATAATTTTTTTTTAACATGACATCATTAATACATTCACAATTACCTTCCTTAAGGTTCCCTTAATGAATTCATTTATTAACTTTTTTACATTACTTATCCAAATTGAATTTCATTTATTTCTTTACTTTCGCATTTCATAACTTAAGAGATAGGGTAAAAAAATAACATTTCATTTACAATTATATATCAATTTCATTTCTCTTTCCTACACATTGTAATAACTATTCTTACAGATTACATTTTAACCTTAGCATAATAAACATTTCCTTTTATTTCAACATAGGAGAGAAAGAGAGAGTAATTCAATATTTACACTTTACATTTCAACTTTGATCTTTCAAATAATATCCCTTAAAATAAACCCTAGAACTATCCCTCCTAATTACATTGCTTTGCTTTATAATTACATTTTTTTGATAATGAATATCATTACAATAGTAAGTAAAAAAATGGCCTAAAGGCATTACAACATATCTTTACATCTTTCTGTCAATAACAATGATAATAGCAAGGTCTTCATTAATGCATAGAATAGAACACATCCAAGTCACGAACCACGAACAGCACCTTGAAAGATTTTTGCCACCCAACCATGTGAAACTGGTGAAGTTCCACCCCCTGTGCTAGGAGATAGAACCAAGCTACTCACAAGGCCCTAAGAATTATAAAGTTTCACAAACCCTCACTTGAAAACAAATACAAAACATTACAAGATATCACATTACTAATCACAAGGGTTAGGTATCTAGCATACCCTCTAGGTGAGTTTCATCACATATCCGGTATTTTGGGATCCTCCATGGAAACCATGTAACCTCAGTACCCCCTTTCTCAATAGGGATCCTCCCTGGAAGTTACCCATGGTCCCAGTACTCCAACAGGACTATGTGGCCATTAAAATATTTTGTTTGATTATCTTTTGTTCCCCCCTTTCCCAGAATTCATTATTAGGTTATCACTTTTTACTAACCCACCCATAGGATCATTTGGAAACCACTTTAGGGTTCCAACACCTATGGTGAGCCACTCACCTAGGGTACCTAGTCCCCTACCCAAACATACAAGCCATGAAAACATCAATTACTTTCAAAAGATACATCTCACAGGTCTAGGGAACCCTCCGGTGCACTTAGGCCACCCGAACGAGTACTCCTAGCCTTATATTATGGATTCTATCATAAGACAAGTACTAAAATCACATGAGTAACATCTTATAATACCAACAAAACCATGTAGAAACATTCATAAGGTACAACATATAACTTTCCACATGCATTAAAACCATGTTCCATAACTTGTTCATAAATCTAGGGAACACTCATGTGCCTGAAATTTGGCTAAGCCAGAATTTTTTTTTAAAATCCCCAAAATCTAAAATCTGCATCTTAACTCCTATGAAGTTGAAACCTATCTCAAACATCCTAAAAGGTATTTATACAAATATAACTTAAAGTGTATCAGACTTATACTTAAATGTTATATTTGTATAAATCTTAGATTCATAGCAGAACTACTATATGTGAATATGTTGAAGAGATATATTTTGTATTGTTATTGTTTTCTTTTTGCATTCAGGTGTAATGGCGTAAAACGTATAATTTTGGTTCTTGTCACCCGAGCGGAAAGAAGGGAAAAAAATGGTAGTGATTGGAAAACTGTTTGTCAACTAGCAACAGCAAGATACATACTCATCTTCATAAAAACAAAGAATAAAGAAAAGGTTTTTGAAATTATATCTCTA
This sequence comes from Thuja plicata, assembly GCA_018584345.1. Lineage (NCBI taxonomy): Eukaryota > Viridiplantae > Streptophyta > Pinopsida > Cupressales > Cupressaceae > Thuja > Thuja plicata. The sequence goes on from MU226203.1 coordinate 3,065,354, forward strand.
GAATAAGGTAGAAAATAATAAAGTTGAAGTTATAGTTTACAGTTTTGTAATAATTTGAACTGTCATAACACAGACAACATTTGCATAAAAGAAATGATAAAAGGAAAGATCATATTTTCCTGGTTGTAATGTTTTAAAATAACTAATAAAAATATATATCATCCTATCATCACACTAATATGAAAAAACTTATGAATAATTCAACAAAAACATTCACACACAAACAGGAAGAAGTAAACTCTTCTGGATCCAGATCCTACCTGGAGTCCTGCGGAGAAACCTCACAATGGCTGGAGCACACCCCTGCAATACCTCCAAGCTTTGAGTGAGATGGTAGCCTCCTGGTAGAGTCTCTTCCAGAAACCAAACCTCTCTTCCTTACTCAAAAAAATTTCCCAAATGTACTCATAGAAAGATGATAAATAAAACACACAGAGACAAATTTTTACCCAAATGACTTCCGGGACCAATTTGTAATAATTACCAGATTATTTTTTTCCTCCAAAATCTCTCATCCCCTAAATTTCTCCAAACTCATTTAATTTATCCTCCAACTATATGGTTGGAGGAGTTTCTTTACGGGAAGCAACTTCTCCAACCTCCATAGTTGGTTGGAAAAAAAATCAAACCAACATTCCCGTAAACACATAATAATTTTTCTTAATAAATTTAATTAAAATAGCCTCCCAAGAAACCTATAACAAGAAGATTAAACATAAAGATTTCAAGGAAATTACATAGCCCACTTGGAATCAAACTAGCCTAACTTCTAGGAGGTCTTGGGTTCAACTCCCTCCTAGATAGCTATTTTTACCAATAGGAGCTTCCTTTCATTATCTTTTATTATTATTTTTACTTTTATTCAATATATTTTATTAAACATCAAAATACCCTTGAACAAATAAATAAAACACACACAAGTAATAATATTTATA
>MU226203.1:3071916-3091916 GCA_018584345.1 Thuja plicata
TTTCCTTTTATTTCAACATAGGAGAGATAGAGAGAGTAATTCAATATTTACACTTTACATTTCAACTTTGATCTTTCAAATAATATCCCTTAAAATAAACCCTAGAACTATCCCTCCCAATTACATTTCTTTGGTTTATAATTACATTTTTTTGATAATGAATATCATTACAATAGTAAGTACAAAAATGGCCTGAAGGCTTCACAACATATCTTTACATCTTTGTTTCAGTAACAATGATAATAGAAAGGTCTTCATTAATGCATAGAATAGAACACATCCAATTCACGAACCACGAACAGGACCTTGAAATATTTTTGCCACCCAACCATGTGAAACTAGTGAAGTTCCACCCCCCGTGCTAGGAGATAGAACCAAGATACTTGATGAGACCATTTACTATCTTTATTATATTAATCTTTATACTTTTTTTTTAAGTATTACCAAAACATTTGTGAACTTATAATCAGTTGAACTTATGTCAAAGTACACTTAGAACCACTAAACCCATGGGTAGAATAGATATGTCATGTTTTTCCAATATTATATATATTGCAGTATTTCATATAACAATCAAAATGTGCGTTCTAATATCTAGATCAATTTGATTAAGTTTACTTGTATGAATATCTTTGCATGATAACTAACCTGCCAGGAAGTAGGAGCCACTTGAGAGTGGTCGACAGCATTCAAAGAAGATGTTTAAGACCAGCTATGAACAGATAACCATCATGGGATCAGAAGACATAGCTACTACAAATAAGGAGCCACTGTTCTAGAAATGCAGGGATGTAGCGTTGCTATATTCCCTCCATGCTCCCAGCATGTTGACTTGGTTTCCCAGACTTCACTGCATATGTTGTGGGCTGTTACGTTTCCTATTTTTCCTCTTTGGCATGGATTCAGTCAGATTGTTCCTTTTCTATTTTAGAATAATGATTCGATCCTCTATTTATAGGGATGGGACTGTTAGTTTTTAAGTTCAGAGATTTTGGAATACATTGTTCTGTTGCATCTTGCACAACAAGTTCATTTCCAGTTTTATGTATCATTTTTATGTAATCAGCTCTTGAAATATAATGAAGTGACTTTTGGTATATGTTCTATGTTAATAGATTAGCATAATCCAACCAAGGGGGCCCACATGGGAGGTGGATTAGAGTATAGTAGATTTACTTTTAGCATTTCCAATATTCTAGATAGAAGATTACAGTTTCTTCCTGCAGCATTGTACTTTGTGAATGTTCCTGCAGCACCTGCAAGGATAGTTTTAGTGAATGCTCTAGGTTGAAAGAATAGGCTTAAGTAGAGTTTGCAATTTGTCGCATTTGTTTCAGTAAGGATTAAGTGTTTTTCCTTTCCTACAACTCTAGTATAGATTCCTTTCATGCATTTTACTTTCTTGCTGAATAGGTAGAATGACTCTTTAAGGGACTTAGTGCACATAATGTGTCGTACCATTTCAAGTATATGTCCCTGGGTTGACAAACTAAATGCACCTCATTGTGGGGAGAAGTGATCCTTAGATTGCATAAACTATTCCTAAGAGAGGGCTTGGGCATAATTACTAAGCACCTATTGTGAGGTGGTTCATTTTCGGCATCGCTGTCGAGGATGGTGTCAAGCTAAGAAACTTTCTGAGTCATTTTCCATTTCTAGCTGGTTTTTGAATAGTGGTTTGTGGCCCTAAATTGCTTCACCAATGCGAATAATTCATTTGCATGCATCAAAGGGGAAGAAGAAGAGACGAATATGGAATATTTCTTCCAGGTGAGTCTGCGAATTTGAACAAACAAGTTGAAGAAGCTGAGTTACCTTTTGTTGATGCAAGTCCCAAGTTTCCTACAACATCTTCCTCTAGAGCAGAGCCTTTTGATATAAGTGGTTTTTGGCCCTTCGCTGAAATCTTGGCCAGCTTTCTTGATAATTCTGACCCAAACACACTTGTTGTTAATAATCCTGTAGCTAATATTCCTTTCCAACAACAACTCTAACTCCCAATACCTCCAATAATGGCACAACCTACTTTCCCATTTCCTCTACCGAGCCTTATAAACAATGCTAATCTAAAAAATATACCCTCTGTTGCACTCCTGAAGTTTTATGGCCTAATAACCGAAGATCCTGACACCTTTTTGTTCGAGTTCAACATCATCTGTCGTAGCTTTGACTATAACACTGATGCCCACAAACTCAAACTATTTCCAACAACCCTGAAAGAGTCAGCCTTACGATGGTTCATGGGCTTAGGAGCAAATGCAGCAGGCACATGGGATGAGATGCAAACTTTGTTTTTGCAAAAATATAAATAATATTGCAAGGGGAGTGACCCAAGGGGAGATGACATTTTTAGAATGTCACAGAAGGAGGATGAAACCTTGGAGGAATTGTTTCATGTTTCTTATACACCATGTTAGTACTCTTAAATTTCTTCAAAATTTGGAGTTACGAAGTAAAATTTTCCCTAAAAAGCTTGTGGAGAAGGCCTATTTTAGATGCTTGTGAAAAGAGGCTTGATTTTTTCTTGGAAAAATACATTGAAATCCTGTGCAGTCAAAATAAAACCAAAAGACAACTGCTATTTGCCAGTGTAAATATTTAGTACCCTACGCAATGTTCCAGAATCACTTTGCAAGTAAATATAGGGAGGAATGCTGCATATTGGGATGAAGGATTGAAAGCGGAAATTAAAAACTTGAATGCAAATTGCAATTGGCAAGTGCAATCCCTTACAGCCTGCGCTAAAAGACATGAAGGAGAGTAATGACTTTAAAAAAATATTAAAACTTTCAACTGCAATGTGAAATGAATTCAAAGGGGGTAACAATTTGTTTCACAAGCCAAATCTTATGATAAGAATCCCATAAATTATGAGATGATTATGCAGAGGAAAGATTAAATAAAGATTTTGTAAACACGAATTTGCAAGAGATAGAAAAATAGTCATATCGTGGGGGGAATAACTCTCAATTCCACTATTGGATCTTTCTCAGTTTTGGATATGTTGTCATAAATCTAATTCTCCAGATTCTTATTGGCATGATCTTCTAAATTATTCTTGCTTTGTGAGATACAGTTGAGTGTGTGCATCACTATCTAAACTGCCCATAACAATGCAAAATGCAAGAGCATAGCCAGTCACAGTTTTGGTCGTATCTCAAAAAATTCAAACTGGGTCAGGCTGATTTTTGAATATGATTAAGATGACCATGCCTGAAAACAATAGCAAAAATTTCAAACAAATCCAAGTTGAAATGAAAAATTTATGGCTCTCTGAGTATTGGCAAAAATAACAAAGTTTCAAAAATTTGCAAAAGACATTTATCCCACATGCATGGGGTTTCTGTTTTTATTGATGTTTATATACTCTAGCGCATACTATGTAATTTGAATGAGAGGCCAAGATGCTCCTTGGTGGCCCCTTAGCAGGCAAGATTGGTGGTGGGCCCCACCCAATATTTTGAGCGAAAATGCATAGAAAGACTTTAAAACTCAAAGGGGATTTATCCCACATTGACCCCGTCAGAGACAATTTCAATGTTTAAATGCAAAAGGCTACACAAGGTAATTTGAAGAATGAAGATGAGGCCTTCCACGTGTGTGGGTAGGTGGAATCTTGAGAAGTGTGCACAATAAATCATGTAACAAATTTTGCAGGTGAGCTGGTAGTGAGCTCGTCACTCAGTCGCAGACCAGAACCGAGCTTGTCACGAACCATAAATGAGCTTGTCACAGGATGTAGCTGCTCAGTTGTGGACCATAAATTTGCTTGTCGCACAGTTGTGCATGAAAATTGAGATGACCAAAATGACTCACAAGTGAGCGATCGAGCTCGTTGCGCAATCACACAGGATGCAGTCACTCAATCATGGACCAGAAATGAGCTCATCGCGTAGTCACGGAGGGTTTTTGAGATGACCAAAATGGCTCACAGGTGAGCAACCAAGCTTGTAACGCATTCACATAAGAGCCAGTCGCATAGTCGTAGACCTAAAATTTTCTTGTCATGTAGTCGCACATAAAAACTGAGATGACCATAATGGCTCGCGGGTGAGCGACCGAGCTCATCGCGCAGTCGCACAGGATCCAGTCTCGCAATCACAGACCCAAAATGCCCAGTCGTACAGTTGCAACAAATTGCCTAGGAACTAGAAATGATGTGTGAGCGCGCGACCGAGCTAGTCGTGCACTCGCGCAAGGTTTGCATTAGAGTAAAAAAGTGTTGCGACTGAGCGATCAATGCTAGTCGCGCACTTGCAAAGGTCAAACAGAGCCACTCAGATAGTGACACTTGGTAGATTCTCGTGAGTTCTAGAGGATTAAAATGCAGATTGAAATATTAAAATGAAATATCATTTCATTTCAATAGTTAGACTATTGAATTGACATATAAATTCAAATATTTCAAAATATTTCAAACTTTTGAAAAGATATGCAACCGAAGGGAAAGTTTGCTTAGTGATTCAGGGGGCATTTTTTATCAAAAATGTTAAGTGTTATATACCGTTGGAAAGGTCTTGAGATGAAGATTTGGATATTGGAATCCTTTTGGGTGCAAATCAAATCAGATTTTTGCAATTGCAGAAGAGATTTGTTTCAGATATTTTGGGAGGAATTGATAGGTGTCAATGAAAAAATTGGTTTTCTCAATTCCTCTATATCTCTTGTCTTCTCAATTGTATAGGGATAGTGAAATTAATACTGCAAGGTAGATTTCTGATTTTGTGTGTCTGGTTTTGAGTCCTTTGTTGTGTAAATGTATTGAATCAGAAGTTTTTAATGAAAAACAAATGGAATCTCTTTCTAGTATTTGTCTGATGTCTTTGTGTTTGATCCTGAGTCTTTGTGCATAAATTTGTAAGGCATTTTAGTGCACCAGTTATAAGGTAACTGTGAATTTGTGTTTTAGTTTCTTTCAAGGAAGGAGTAAATCTTATAGACAAGTTCAGAGGTTTCAAGGTTGGATATGAATCTGATGTCCAGGTGTTGGAGTGAAAAGAATGATTTGCAAGGCACTTCATTTGGGTCTTGTATGTTTGGATTTAGAGGGTTTTCTATGAATGTAATTTTATATGACTTTTTTTCCCAATAGACAAGGCACTGGTCTTTGTTTCTTTATGCAGATGTCATCATCAAACCATAAAATCAATTCAATTTACTTTTATGTTTAAAGAGCTATAAGTGATTGTCATATCAAGTGTGATGGGCAGGAATCCATCCCATGATTCGCTGAAAGAGAGAATCTAATAGGTACACCCGACTGAGCCTTTGAGCTCAAAGTGTAGGAGGATTTTTTGATCCTTGTTAGTTACCCTTTTCTTTGGCAAGGTCAGGAAAAAATGCTAACACACCATGCAGAAGAATCCCCAACATGTTCTGGCGGAGGATTCACAGAAACTAGTCTTCTTAAGAGGAGTGAACGACAGTTGTCTGGAAGCACTGGACCTCATGGCTGGTGGGGACATATCCCAATCTTCTTGGGATGACCTCAAGAAAATTTTTCTCAACTACTCCAAATCAACTGGGAAGAAAAGCAGAGGATATCGGTCTACAGTCACTAAAGGGAGCAGTTCAGGCATTTCTAAATTGGAGATATCTAATTTGCTCATGGATTTCAAGAAAGACATCATTAATGATGTTGCTACACATCTCAACACCATGACTGCTAAGAAGAAACATGTAGACAGTGAATTACAGTTAGCTGAGTACTATCCTCATTACTGTAAACAAAAGAAAGATTGCAGCTGCAAGCTGGTGGCAAACATGGAAAATCAACATTTTCCTACCAAGTATATGAAGATAGAAGGAGATGAAGAGAAATTGTTCTTCATTGCTCAACGTTGACCATGGAATTCACAACAAGGTATGCCTCAGGACCCATTACAATTTTCAAATCCTTACAATAGTCAATGGCAAAACCAAAGTTATCAGAATCCTTCTCAGTACTCTCAGCCATCCTGGAATAACTAGTGGCCTAACCAAAAAAATAACCAGTGGCCTAACCAGCAAAATAACTAGTGGAAAATAACCAATGGCCTAACCAGTAGAATCAATGGCAACCACCGCAAGGAAATTGGCAGTAAAATAACCAATGGAGGGGGCCTCCAAAGTGGCCTAACCAAAATCCTTCTTTTCCACAATTGCCACCTCCATTCCCTCCTGCAATAATGCCACCTCCTGTAGCCACTAGTACTAATCCAAAGCCAACTCAATAACCTTCTTAGCTGCAACCTAACCTAAATAGAAAGCAACAACAATAGCCAATGTATACCACTGATACACAGCAGTACCCTATCTATGCACTAGAGATATCTGATATCCATTTGAGTTTTGGTACAACTCTACCTACACCCAAACATCCTATTATCACAGAAGTTGCAGACACTCCTGCAACATCAGCACCTCTTCTAGAGGATACACTGCAAAATACCACCCAATCAACTCAAAAATCTAGCAAAATTGAGGTTAAAAACTCAGTTGACCCTCCTTTTCCACAAAGGCTCACCATAGAAAAACATATATCCCAAGAAGAAATGTCATTTGATATTCTTGAGCAGCTGAAAAATATGCACATCCAAATACCTCTATTCCAAGCTATCAAAAATGTTCCTATCTATGGAAAAGCTATTAAGGACGCGTGCCTTAAAAAGCCTGGAAGGAAAAAGAAGGACCCTTAAACAGTTCATGTGATAGGGAAACTTGTGGATATCATGTTGGGCAAGGTAGTTATACCCAAGTATTCAGACCCTGGAAGTTTAGTAGTTGACTTGATAATTAATGGACAATCTATTAAAAATGCTTTAGTTTATTTGGGAGCAGCCATAAATGTAATGACCAAAGATACAATGCATAGATTAAGTATAGAGGGCATGAGAACAACTCCAACAGTGTTACAACTTGCTGATAGTTCAACAGTCACTCCAGATGGTCTTATAGAGGATGTGGTAGTCACCCTGGATTCATGGGAATACCCTACTGATTTTCTCATCTTATCACCTAAAGTAAACTTTTTTGGCTATCCAGTCATCCTAGGAAGACCTTGGTTAGCCACCACTAATGCAAAAATTAGTTGCAAATTAGGAAGTATGTCAATTTCAAATGATCAGGCAATAAAGAAGCTAGCATTGTATCCTCTTGCCCAGCCACAGCCATACTTGAGAGATCCTATTTGGCCAGAACTAGGGGATGAGGAAGAAGAGCTCAACTTCATTGCCCAACTTATGATGATGCACAAACAATCTTTTCTGAAAATGCAAGAGGAAGATGATGTAATATAGAGTATTCTAACTAATGAGTGTATAGTAGCAAAGGATGTTTTCGAAAGTTCTATTTTACAGCTATGTACCTATGAGGACTATGTCTTTCTAGAAAACCCTAAGATAATTAGCCAATTATTTCCATGTGAAGTAGCTATAAGCCCAGTACCTGAAATGTCAATGGTAGAGATAAAAACTACTATGGAAATTTCCCTTGGTCATAATCTTCATGTGAACAACAAGTTGCCACCACCACAATTGGCATTGTTAACCAAACTCCTGCGTAAGCATGAGAAAGCCTTTGCTTGGGATTATGGAGATATGCTAGGTCTGAACCCCAAACTCTGCACCCATAGGATCTACATTAATGATGTCAACTTACCACTTCGTCAGCCTCAAAGAAGGATAAACCCAGCATTGCGAGAAATAGTCAAAACTAGGTTGCAGAAGTTACTAGATGCTGGTTTCATCTATCCAATCTCTGATAGCAAGTGGGTATCACCTTTGGTCATTGTACCAAAGAAGGGAGGAAAATGGCAGATATGTGTGGATTATAGAGAGTTGAATAACGCCACCAAGAAGGATCATTTTCATTTACCATTTATTGATCAAGTCTTGGACACTCTAGCTGGTAAGAAATACTTCTCCTTTCTGGATGGATACAATGATTACAATCAAATTAGCATTGCTCTAGAAGATCAGGAGAAGACTACATTCACATGCCCCTGGGGCACATATGCTTATTTTGTATTACCATTAGGCTTATGCAATGCACCAGCTACTTTCCAGAGAGCTGTAATCAGCATCTTTGCTAACATATCACATGATTATATGGAGATATATATGGACGACTTTACTACATTTGGTGTCACCTTTGAGGAAGCTCTGAAGAATTTGGAAAGACTACTAATCATATGTTAGGAACACAACTATCTCTCAACAGTGAGAAATGATTCATGATGATACAAGAAGGCGTAGTGCTGGGACATTTTATCTTTGAAGCTGGAATCCAGGTAGATCCTGCAAAAATAGAGGTAATTCTCACACTACCTATCCCTACAAAGCAAAAGGATGTTAGATCTTTCCTAGGACATGTTGGCTACTATAGCAGGTTTATCCAAAATTTTAGTCAAATAGCTAGACCTTTGTATGCTTTGCTTACAAAAGAGGTCAAATTTGCTTGGACAAAGGAATGTGATGAATCCTTCCTACAGCTTAAGTCACTGTTGACAACTGCACCCATACTTAGGGGCCCTAACTGGTCTTTTCCATTTCACATTCATACAGATGCTTTAGACTACGCAATAGGTGTTGTCCTAGGACAGAAGTCTAGTAACCTAGAGAATGTAATTTACTACATTAGCAAGAGCCTCCATGGACCGGAGTTAAACTATACAGTGACTGAGAAAGAATTACTAGCAGTAGTTTATTCTCTAAACAAATTTCATCATTACATAACTGGTTATCCCATTTTTGTTCATATTGACCATGCAGCAATTAAATATCTCATGAACAAACCTGCCATAACAGGCAAGTTAGCAAGATGGCTCCTTCTTTTGTAGGAATTTGACATTACAATCATTGACAAGCCTGGGAAGGCAAATGTAGTAGTTGATTAACTATCCAGGATTCACCCTACTGAAGAAGATACTACTCTGATAGATAATGCATTTCCATATGAGAATTTGTTTCATATTGATGTCCAAAGTCCATGATATGCTGACATAGCTAATTACCTTGTAGCTAACAAAATGCCAACACATTTTTCTTGTAAGGATAGGAGACTGCTTGTCGAGAAAAGCTTTAATTTCTCTTGGATTGATAACATACTATTTTACATTGGACCTGATCAAGTAATGCGAAGATGTGTGTGAGAAGATGAGACATATGACATTCTCCATGCATGTCATAATGAGTTGTGTGGGGGACACTTTGCAGCAAAAAGGACAACCCAAAAGATTTTAACAACTGGATATTACTGGCCTACACTTTACAAGGATGCAGCCAGCTACACAAGGAAATGTGACAAGTGTCAGAGAATGGGCCGACCAACCAGATCAGATGAAATGCCCCTTAATCCATAGGTGGTGGTAACTCCATTTGACAAATGGGGAACGAAATTCATTGGCCCAATAGACCTTCCATCCAATGGGAAGTCTTACATTATGGTGTGCACTAATTATCTAACCAAATGGATCGAAGTAAAAGCCATGAAGCATGCCCGAGATCATAAAGTTGCAGAATTTTTGTATGATGAAATTTTCACCAGATATGGAGTACCAAGAGAATTTGTAACTAACCAAGGCACTCAATTCACTTCCAATCTGATAACAGAGCTCATGAAAGAATATAATATCAGACATCAAAAGTCAAGTCCCTATCACCCTTAGGCCAATGGACAGGCTGAAGTTACAAATTGGAAAATTGAAGCCATCTTAACAAAAATACTTCATTTGCATCGCCAATATTGGAGCAGCAGATTATCAGAAGTTGTATGGGCATATAGAACAACTTGGAAAACCACCGCAGGGTTCACTTCGTTTGAACTATTATATGGAAAAGCAGCAATGCTACCCATTGAATTTGAACACAAAACTTTGCGGACAACACTAGAGTTAAATATTGATCTTCCTGCAGCATAAGAAGAGTGATTGATGCATCTCAATTACTTGGATGAAATGTGTAAATCTTCCCTGGAGCACACTAAAATAGTACAGAAGTAAAAGGAAAAAGTGGCATGACTCACATATCAAGAACAAACAGTTTCATGTTGGTGATTGGGCATTACTCTATGATTCCAGATTCAAGGAAATACTAGGCAAGCTACAGACAAGATGGTTGGGGCCATATGAAATAAACCATGTCTTCACCAATGGAGCCATCTAGTTGACCACAATTGACCTAGTACACTTCAAGCTATTAGTTAATGGACATCGGCTAAAGTTGTATCACCAACCACAAACAAAAGAAGATTTCCTGCAGCAATTCCGACAACAAATTTTAAAAGAACAACAGATAACAATTCCTATAGCAGAGGGTGCAAACCTTCTTCCTACAGCTCTTCAATAGAATTCCATCGAGCATGTCTATAATAAAAAGTTCATGTTCACATGAAGTTCATTCCCCATTCACTTTCTAATTCTTCTTTCCAACTCATCTTTTTTCTTTATCTTCCACCCACCCACCTTCCACGTCATCAACATTTTGCTTCCTTTGCTTCAAATAAGAGCTGAATACGCTGACGCAAGCCGCCGCCACTTTCGTTTCACTCTCGCCACCTTTTTTTGGCATGTACAATGATCAAATGACAGGTAAAAACTTTTCAAAAAATTTCCATTTTTAGCGCATAGATTTTGATGATTATATCTAGTATTGTAATAAATGTATCATTGCGGTATTAAGCCAGTTCCATTCCTCGTGCCAAGTATGCCAAGTGGGTACACTTGTCAATGTTTTGTAGGGGGGAGGGAAGTGTATTAATTCATAAATGTCATTTCTATTTACTCCTAAAAGATTTAACGTCACCTCAAATTTGTACTTTGCCTCTGTCTCATTAAAGTCCCATTGCTATATCGCACAACTATTGTACCTTTATTCCCAAATTATCTCTGATTGTTAGACTTGATGTGACTTGTAATTAAATTATGTGGCATTACGATTAGTAAGAGCTATAATTTCTCTTGTTAAAATACATCACCATTATTCATGCTAAAGAATAACAAAGGAATTCAAAAGGAAGCCCATAGTTTTCAAAAAAATGAGTAGTCTGAAGATCGAGACCTACCTGTCATTCCTCTAACAGGTGTTACCTTGTCAGACCACTTCCCTATTTCTTTCTCCATCACTTGGCAGTTTTCTGCCAGAAGGGCTGCCCACATGTAGTTTTATCTCAACACGTCGGTGCTGACACATACTTCCACTATTGCTCACATTCTTCAAGTCTGGAATTTAGAACCTTGGCCCCACACTCATCTTGGTTGGATTCAATGGTGGAATGATGCCATTACCTGCACTGCTAGATTTCTTCACATTTATGGCCAGGAGTTAGCTTGATACAGAAAATGTGCTTATGAAGCTAACACTAAGGCTCTTCACAATGATGTTGATTTGCTTGCCTCGAATCCCTTTGATTCTACTCTCCAGCTTGAGCTGGCCCAGCTCCGTCATGAGAAGAATATTGTTGATGCCTATGCTACTCATGGAGCTCAAATCAAAGCTCACCTCCATTAGTTGGAGGTGGGCGACAAGGCCTCTAAGGAGTTTTTTCATTCTCTCAAAGCTCGTCATACCAATGTTGGTATTCAAAAGATTAAGCAAGGATCTAACACACTTACAGAGCTTCCGGCCATTCTACAAGCTTTTGTTCAGCACTATGAACAAGTGTTTGCCTCGTAGGGTAATTCTGCAGCCCGAGAAGAGGCTCTAAAGGCTTGTATTGCTATTACTCCAAACCACCTAGCGGTCGAGTAGCGTGCCTTTTGTGAGCAATTGCTTACCATATCTGACCTTAGAGAAGCGGCTTTCTCTATGGCCAATGATAAATCTCCAGGATGCGATGGCTTCCCCTGCGAGTTATACAAACATTTTTGGGATGTTGTTGGTCCTGACCTACATAAAGTCTATCTCAAGGCCTTTCACAATAAAACTTTGGGTACTTTAATTAATAAAGGAAATATCAAATTCATATCTAAATCTGGTGATCTGGAGGATATCTACAATTGGAGGCCTATCACCTTGTTGAATGTCTCATACAAGATAATTGCCAAAGCTTTAGCCCTTAAGATTAGACATCTCCTTCCTCTTATTGTCCGCCCTGAGCAAACTAGTTTTATTAAGTCCAGGTATATTCTTGACAACATTATTATTGTTTGGGAAGGGATGGAATGGGCTCGCCATTCTCAATAGGCTACCCTGTTTCTTAAAATTGATTTTGTCAAAGCCTATGACCGCATTGAATGGCCTTTTATTCTGGCTATGCTTCAAGCTCTTGGATTTGGTCCTCACTTTTTACAGTCTATGGAAATTGTTTTTGGCGATGCCTCTGCTTGCATTACCATCAATGGGTCCCAATATGATACTTTTGGGATTTTTCGATCCATCCGGCAAGGTTGTCCGCTGGCTCCTGCTTTGTATGTGCTTGCTGCTAAAGGCTTTGGCTACTTGCTTGCCAACTCTATCTCCTCTAGATTAGTTCATGGCATTGCTCTTCCTGATTCCTCTTCCCAGCTTGTTAATGGCCAATTTGCTGATGACTCCTTTCTCACTCTTATTAAGGATGAGGAGAACATATCCAATGCCTTGCAGTGCCTGGATACCTTTTGTCAAGCCTTTGGATCTGCTATTCAATGGTCTAAAACCCTTTTCTTCAGACAGTCTTTTCTTCCACCCCCTGCCTGGCTTAACAATTTTGGTTGGAAATGGGTCCAGCATGGGGAAGTCTTTTGTTTCCTGGGTATTCCCTTTGCTTTCCATGACTCCTCTGTGGATTTATGGAATGTTGTGATTGCCAAGATTGAAAAAAAGCTGCAATATTGGATCTGCAAGCCTCTTTCACTTGCTGGAAAGTTTCAGATTTGTTCCAAAGTTTTGGTTGCTACGCATGTCTACTACTCCTCTTGTTGGGATCCCTCAAAGGCTTCTTACCTCAAGCTGGAGCATTTGCTCTGAGATTTTCTTTGGGCCTTTGGTGCTGATGGCCATGGTTTTCGTAGGGTAGCTTGGGAGTTTTGTTGCCTTCCTTGTGACTCTGGCGACCTTGGCCTTCTCTCCACTCAGAGGCAGGGTCTTTCTCTCTGTGCAAAGTGGATTATCCATGCTCTTACTGGTAATGAGGCCTGAAAAATTCTTGTCCAGCACTGCATCTATTCGGGTTTTCCAGTTCACAGGCCGGCCTAGAAAGGCATTGGTCTCCAGACCTTACTCACTATGAAGGAACTTGTTCAAATCTAGGGTACCTTCATTATCAAGAGCATTTGGAAAGCTTGGGAAGCTTTTAAGCCTTGGCTCCGATGGGATGGTGATGTCTTTCGCAATGGTCTATCTTTCAATCAACAGAGCCTCTGGTGGTCTCCATTGTTTTCTATTCAAGGCATCCCTTTGGCTAAGACTCAAGGGACTAGTGCTTTGCATTTTTTCAAATGTGGCATCCGGACTCCAAAGGACCTCTTCTCTAGAGCTTCTATGGGTCTCCATTCATGGGAGGATATGCAGGTGTAGTATCATTTGGCTTGTTTTGATCACCCGACTTTTGATCTTTTGGTTTCTGTGATTCCTGCCAACCTGCTTCATAAAAATGACATTCATTCTGTCAGGCCTTGGTGGAAGGACTGGAAATGGTATCCTGCGATGCCTTTCAGCAATTTTAAGCCACGATTGGGCTATAGGTGGTTATCTCCTCATCTTCCGATGATAGATCCCCTTAATCAGAGATGGCATCTTCATTCAGCCACATCTCACTAGAGCTCTCACTTTCAAACCATCTGGGCTGCCATTATGGAGCCAAAGATGGCTCTTTTTGCATGGTGCCTGCTTTTTAAAGGGCTCCTAGTTGGCCCTAGGCTCAAACATCTAGGTGTTCAAGACCCTCGTTGTCCCTTCTGTGGTCACCCTGAATCCTTTTTGCACATCTTCTGGTTTTGTAGGAGAGCTCAACAGTATTGGCAATGGATTCATGATTTCTTCAAGCCTTTTCGGCCTGAGCCTTTCTCTTGGCACATGATTGTCTTAGGAGATTCCCCTAGACTTCCTTACAAGATTACCCAGATATGGCATACTTTTAGGATGGATATTTTGTTCGCATTATGGAAAGATAGGAATGCTATTATTTTTTCTCACAGCTTTCTTGATACGAATGTTGCTCTGTATAACAAGGCTTGCATATGTAATAATGTTATGATGCAGATTCAAGTTCAGGCCAACAAAGTGGCCCTTGAGGTGGCTCACCTAGAGGAGCTACTCAATCATTGGGGCAATGCTCCTTTCACTATTGCTTGGGTTTCATCGGATGCCATCTCTGCTGAAGGTACTCCTCCCAGAGGCCGCCACCGCGGGCGCAGCTCCTTGGTGTGCCGCTCACACACTCCGCGTTCACAGGCTCCCCACCCCCACTCTTTGAGAGGTGGCGGTGATAGTTGGCGGCACCACTCAGCTTCTCCGCCTCACTGCTCTTTTGGGTGGTCTCTGGCACTGGCTCAATCTGCCCCTCCTGATGCTCCTACTTCTTGTCGTGGCTCTGGTTGGCCTCCCGCCACCTCCTCCTAGTTTCCTCGCCTGGCTTTGGCCATTTCACCGCCCAGGGCGGAAGAAAAATAAGAAGCTAAAGATGATGGGTGGTCACTTCCCAACCCTCCCGTCAACCCCAATGTTGTGTGGGGTTCTGATGATAAAGATCCTCCTCCTTCTGTCACTTCTCTTGCTGCATAATGGCTATATGCCTTTTTTTATGAATAGTTGTACTTTGTTTTCGGCCTGGCTGTGTGAACTTTGTGGGGTGATTCTTATGTCCCCCAACCCCTTTTTTTTGGATATGTAACTTTGATATTTTATTAATTGAAAAGGCACTATTCATAAATAAATAAAAATAAGGCATTTATCTACTACGAAGCAGACAAATTGAAAATTGGCAAGCACGGATGGGAGGCCAATTGCAGAGACATGATTCGGTAGTACATGGTGTGTTACTTTCAGATGTTGAAGCAGTAAGAAGGTTTAATGCATGTGGTTGGTTAGGATATTTCTTAAAGTTAACAAAGTTTGATGAAGACTCAACAGTTGAATTTGCAAGTACATTTGAGGAAAGGAAAGCAACTATATGGGGATTGACAGTGGCCACCATAGAAGAACAGGTAGAAAAATTTACTAGTTACCAATGGTTGGAGAGAAATACCCTAATGTTCATGATGCCAAATCAGCTAGGGCCTAGTTTACCCTACCAGGCGACCCTCCTCTAGAGATTACCAAACAAGGGTGCAAAAGAATGTTTATCCCTTCATTGTATAATGAGCTAGCTACGCACATTATCAGGTATTTAACATGTGAAGGGAGATTTTCTAATTTTCACACACATCATTTTAAGTTACTAAGTTATGTAAGGCATAATCTTCCAATGAATGTCCCCAATTTCCTGTATAATATGTTATGCATCAGTTCTGAGGAGACCCAAAAAGGAAATGTCAATTGTGTCACCCACCATGCCCTAATTAAACTTTTAATAGAAAGATCTCTTAGGGATGCCTCTCCCATGGCATGGTCAGAATTTGTCCAGCACAAAACCCTACAACCACAAGTTAACCCTAATGTGCAATCTGCTCATGATGATGCAATACCAATTGACCCAATCATCGAGCAAGATACCCAAGGGGCAGAAATTGAAAATCTATAAGAAAGTATGCCTTTACCTGCTCATGAGAGCAATGTACCTACTTCTACCCAAAAAAAAGGAAAACAAAAATTAGAGGGAGAAACTTTTGTTCCTGCAGCCAAGCCACAAACCCCTACAGCCTCAAAGGGGAAGAAAAGGAAGTCGTTTCCTGCAACAACTACTCATGTAGTTGAGAAGCCAAAGAAGGTTATTAAGAAAAAGGATGTAGAGATTGAAGAAATCCCTGTGCGAATAAGCCCTAGAATGAGAGGGTAGCTCCCTAGAGTATCCTTAGAAATCAAACCCGCTTCTCCTTTACAATTTGATGAACAGCCCAATGTATAAATTATTCTGGGTGATTCCCCAAATCAGTCTGCAATTCCAGACTTTCCTCCAAATTCAACAAATACTTATGAAGTTGAACCTGACATTTACCAAAATATTCCCCAATAAATCCATCAGGATATCCCAGACAGTAATGAGGAGAGTGCCTTAGTAACCCATCAGTCAGCCCACTCAGAGACTGCCCTAGTTCCATATAAAAGAACTTGGTTAACAAGTTTCTTAGAGCAGTCATGAAAGGAATAGAGGAGACAAAGTAACCAGGAAGAAGATTGTGGCCCAATCACCTTGCAGATGCTTCTCTTTGGATTGCATAATAAGTATGTTTTAACAACAACTTTATGGGGAGAAGAGAAGAAGAAAATGAAGAAAGTAATAAAAGAGCAAGGGGAGGAGATTGCAGAGTTGAAAGAGCAACTGGCAAAACAGAAACAAAAGATGGATCATGCCCTTAAATTTGTAGATCAAATAATTACATGTAGACCACTCCCTAGGGTTTATGCCATCTATTTGAAAGAACAATTCCTCTTGTTCCAACTGATGATGACCATTAAAGATATAAACTATGAGTTCAAGTTATCTCAATAATTTTATGGCCTATACCAGACCCTTCCCTCATGGCAACAAAATTTACTTTGTGAACTGTACAAAGATAACTTCATTATTCCAGTAGAGACTAAGTGGAACCCTCTGCTTTACATAAGGGATGTACACCTAAGGGCATTAATTTCCTAGATGCACAATGAGGCCATTTATGACAGACAACTGGAAAATTATAGGGAACAAGAGAAAACGGAACCATTGCCATTGAGGGTTGAGAGCAGCAAGCTAGATATACTCCTTAGAGATTGGCTCAATTTGAGCTATGGAAAAATTAAGGAGGAAACAAGGGATAAAATTTTTGGGATCAGAATAGAGGTCTATGTAGAGTATGACAGCATGTCTTGCTTTGTCTTTCAGAGAGCCCTGGCTGGTGCCAAAAGCAGATGGGGTAGGTTACCTAAAGCATTTAAGAAGTTGGAACCACACAGTCCTATCAACCTCCAAGTAGCTATTCATAGAGCACCAAAATACATGCAGCTGGATAGGCAAATTAGGCAGGAACCCTGGTGTCCGCTCACCATGTAGCCACCAATGCTCCTTTGGCCCCTGT
The DNA here is from genome assembly GCA_018584345.1 of Thuja plicata. Classification (NCBI taxonomy): domain Eukaryota; kingdom Viridiplantae; phylum Streptophyta; class Pinopsida; order Cupressales; family Cupressaceae; genus Thuja; species Thuja plicata. The sequence continues at coordinate 3,089,027 of MU226203.1, forward strand.
ATGACATCAACACTGACAAGCTTGACCGACTGCATGAGGATCACAGGGTGGATTTCTGGGAGAAGAAAAGGGGGTTCTATTACACTTTCAAGAGCCAGAGGCGAGGGAGGACAGAGGTTGGTGATTTCAGAGTAACTACCCGAAGATGCAATACTTGAGGACAAGCATTCAACTTACCAGGGAGCAGATGATGAGACCATTTACTATCTCTATTATATTAATCTTTATACTCTATTTTTAAGTATTACCAAAACATTTGTGAACTTATAATCAGTTGAACTTATGTCAAAGTAAATTTAGAACCACTAAACCCATCGGTAGAATAGATATGTCATGTTTTGCCAATATTATATATCTATATTGTAGTATTTCATATAACAATCAGAATATGTGTTCTAATATCTAGATAAATTTGATTAAGTTTACTTGTATGAATATCTTTGCATGATAACTAACCTGCCAGGAAGTAGGAGCCGCTTGAGAGTGGTCAACAGCATTCAAAGAGGACGTTGAAGACCAACTGCGAATGGATAACCATCATGGCATCAGAAGACACGGCTACTATAAATAAGGAGCCACTATTCTAGAAACGCAGGGATGTAGTGCTGCTATATTCCCTCTGCACTCCCAACATGTTGACTTGGTTGCCCAGACTTCACTGCATATGTCATGGGCTGTTACGTTTCCTATTTTTCCTCTTTGGCATGGTTTCAGTCAGATTGTTCCTTTTCTATTTTAGAATAATGAGTTGATCCTCTATTTATAGGGATGGGACTGTTAGTTTGTAAGTTTGGAGACTTTGGAATACATTGTTCTGTTGTATCTTGCACAGCAAGTTCATTTCCAGTTTTATGTATCATTTGTATGTAATCAGTTCTTGAAATATAATGAAGGGAATTTTGATTTATCTTCTATGTTAATAGATTAGTAGAAGCCAACCAAGGGGACCCACTTGGGAGGTGGATTAGAGTAGAGTAGAGTAGATTTACTTTCAGCATTTCCAGTATTCTAGATAGAAGATTACAGTTTCTTCCTGCAACATTATACTTTGTGAAGGATAGTTTTAGTGAATGCTCTAGGTTGAAAGAATAGGCTTAAGTAGAGTTTGCAATTTGTCACATTCATTTCAGTAAGGAGTAAGTGTGTTTCATTTCCTGCAGCTCTAGTATAGATTCCTTTCATGCATTTTAATTTCCTATAGCATAGGTAGAATGAATCTTTAAGGGACTTAATGCACATACTATGTTGTACCATTTCAAGTATACATCCCTGGATTGACAAACTAAATGCACCTCATGGTGGGGAGAAGTGATCCTTAGATTGAATAAACTATTCCTAAGAGAGGCCTTGGGCACGATTACTAAGCACCTATTGTGAGGCAATTCAATACTCACAAGGCCCTAAGCATTCTAAAGTTTCACAAACCCTCACTTGAAAACAAATACAAAACATTACAAGATATCACATTACTAATCACAAGGGTTAGGTTTCTAGCATACCCTCTAGGTGAGTGTCATCACATATCTGGTATTTTGGGATCCTCCCTAGAAACCAGGTAATAGAAACCAGGTAACCCCGGTACCCCTTTCTCAATAGGGATCCTCCCTGGTAGTTACCCATGGTCCCGGTACTCCAACAGGACTATGTGGCCATTAGTATATTTTGTTTCATTGTCTTTTGTTCCCCCCTTTCCCAGAATTCATTATTAGGTTATCACTTTTTAATAACCCACCCATAGGATCATCTGGCAACCAATTTAGGGTTCCAAAACCTATGGTGATCCACTCACCTAGGGTATATAGTCCCCTACCCAAACACACAAGCCATGAAAACATCAATTACTTTCAAAAGATACATCTCACAGGTCTAGGGAACCCTCTGGTGCACTCAAGCCACCCGAATGAGTCCTAGCCTTATATTATGGATTCTATCATAAGACAAGTACTAAAATCACATGAGTAACATCTTTTAATACCAACAAAACCATGTATAAACATTCATAAGATACAACATATAACTTTCCACATGCATTAACACCATGTTCCATAACTTGTTCATAAATCTAGCGAACCCTCATGTGCCTAAAATTTGGCTAAGCCTGAAATTTTTTTTTAAATCCCCAAAATCTAAAATCTGCATCTTAACTCCTATGAAGCTGAAACCTATCTCAAACATCCTGAAAGGTATTTATACAAATATAACTTAAAGTGTATCAGACTTATACTTAAATGTTATATTTGTATAAATCATGGATTCATAGCAGAACTACTATGTGTGAATATGTTGAAGAGATATATTTTGTATTGTTATTGTTTTCTTTTTGCATTCAGGTGTAATGGCATAAAACGTATAATTATGGTTCTTGTCACCCGAGCGGAAAGAAGGGAAAAAAAATGGCAGTGACTAGAAAACTTTGTGTCAACTGGAAATAGCAAGATACAGACTCTTCTTCATAAAAACAAAGAATAAAGAAAAGGTTGTTGAAACAATATCTCTAGAATAAGGTAGAAAATAATAAAGTTGAAGTTACAGTTTACGGTTTTGTAATAATTTGAACTGTCATAACACGGACAACATTTGCATAAAAGAAATGATAAAAGGAAAGATCATATTTTCCTAGTTGTAATATTTTTAAACAACTAATAAAAATATATATCATCCTAACATCACACTAATATGAAAACACTTATGAATAATTCCACAAAAACATTCACACACAAACAGGAAGAAGTAAACTCTTCTGGATCCAGATCCTACCTGGAGTCCTGCGGAGAAACCTCACAATGGCTGGAGCACACCCCTGCAATACCTCCAAGCTTTTAGTAAGATGGTAGCCTCATGGTAGCGTCTCTTCTAGAAACCAAACCTCTCTTCCTTACTCAGAAAACTT
>MU226203.1:3101532-3116949 GCA_018584345.1 Thuja plicata
AGCAGGGTTAGATAATGATATAAATATCATAACATAAATCAATGTAAAACATTTCACTTAATAGTTCATTTCTAACCATTCATTATTAAATGCTAACTCATTTAATATTTCCAAATAAACTACAGTAACCAAATACATAGATATTCTCAAATGTCTCATAAAATCCTAACTAAATAGTGATCATAGTCCAAGCATATAATCCAAAGTGTCAAATAAATAATCCTGCTAGTCTAACATAGGAAGATGCTAGGGTGGGCATTACATATTTCATGTCACTCTGATTTAATCATGAGACTTAGCGCACACCGCTCATCTAAGTCTTGATCGATGGTTCATGTTTAATCTCAACATTCTTTACTCAACTTAGGTCCCATTTTGAGATTCATCAACCAAACTGATCTCGTGATCTCTGAATATTAGCCTTAACTCGGGTATGGTCTGGAGATTCAGAGATAAGAAGCATCTCTAGATTCGCTGAATGATTTCTTAACCCTTGGTTTTGTACAGAGACTTAGCGGTAATAGGCATCTCTAAATCACTAAATGTAACTTAACTTGACTTTACCTAACCCAAGTTTGATCTTGATATTACAAGATATGGTAATCTTTGAGTCTCTGAATGATTTTCTTGACTTGGGTTAAATCATGAGATCAAGTGATAGGCCCAGATCCTTCACTGCATCAATGACCTATATTTAATTTCATGAGACTTTTCTTAATTGAGATTCCATTCTAAGATTCAGAGATAAGACAAAATGCTAAGTCACTGAATACTTGACCTAACCCTGATTTCATTATAAGATTCAGTGCCATCCACACATCTAAGTCTTGATCAATGATCATTGCTGAGTCTCAGAATACTTTTCTTAACCCCAAGTTTATTTGGAGATTGGGCGACAAGGCTTTATCTCTTAATGCTTTGTTTAACCCTATTCTTATTTTGAGATCAAGAGATAATATACATCTCTGAGTCGCTAAATAAAAGTCCTGACTCTGGTTTAATTAAGAGATTCAACGCCAACTGCTCATCTTGGTTTACATCGACGATCCACGCTTAATCTTGCAAGACTTTATTTAACCCCAAGTTTGTTCTAGGATCAAGAGATAAAGACAATCTTGTTGTCTCTAGATAAAATCCTTATCCATGATTTAGTCTAGAGACTTGGAGATAAAGGCTATCTCTACATCCCTGAGTGTTTTCCTAACCCTTGGTTCTATTATGAGACTCAACGCTAGCCACCCATCTTGCTAACCTCATGGACATGTGTCAGCATCTGTTCAAACTTAGTCTTTTCTCTCCTAATCACTGAATTATTTCTTCTTGGCTTGATTTATTAAGAGATTCAATGATAGCCACACATCTGATATGAAATCTACGGTCACTGCTTAATCTCACTAGATTTGACTTAACTCGGCTCATGTTCAGAGATTTAGCGACTAACATAATCTTGTGATATTTGAATAAAATTCTTAACCATGGTCTCTTTAAGAGATTTAGAGATAAAGGCTCTCTCTAGATTGCTGAATATTTTATTTAACTCAGATTAACTCATGAGATTCAATGATAGCCTTTGATCTTCATCAGCATCTACGGTCTACACTTGATCTCAAGATTTTAGATGACTTAGTTGCTACTTCACAAGATCTAGCGACTAACATTTGTTGTCAAGTATTTTACTTCATTGCTCAATATCCAGATGTTTCAGACTTGACCACAATCTTCTCAAGATTTACATATAACTTGATCTCCAAATCGTTGAATGTTTGTAACTAACCGCCAATTTTCTAGAGACTTGGCGATAACCACTGTGCTAGATCACTGAATAAAAAGAACTAACTGCCAACCTTTACGAGACTTGGAGACTTGAAAGACAAAAAATAACATGCGTATAAAGGTCAACTTGAAAATATAAGAGCTAGGGCATGATTTTGCAAATTTTAGAAGACAAAAATCCTACCAAAGGCAAACAAGATCTAGGGTTTAAGGATCTCAAACATTTTCAAAGCACAATTGCTTGGGACACATACATTTTTTAGAAATTTTGCAAGCACATTTGAAACAACCAAATGCTAAATCACAAAAAACTAACATCGGGAACCAAAAATTTTACATAAATCAGAAAACCTAAAATAGACCCAACAGGACCATTTTTATGTCAATCATAATCTTCTTGAGTCATTTTGTAAGGCTAATGAGCCAAGTTGTCATTGCAAAACCAATCAGGGCATATTAGGTCAAAATTGGTTAAAGGAGTCAAATGTAAAGGGAAATCATATGAATGATGTCTTTGAGTAATTTAAGCCATATTTGGAACATTTTATATGTAATAAGGTTCATTGGATGGTCAAAATATCAAGATGTCAAAAAGTTGCAAAAGTTGCTTGACAAATTTTGCAAATTTTGCAAAAGTGTTGTTAATTGAGAGTCCAACCAATCAATCAACTTAGGAATTGGTTGAATTAGGTGTAACCGGTTTGAATGTGTTCAAATAACCTCTTTTGGTTGAGGGGTAAGCATGGTGTGAGTTTTCAGGCCAAAGTTCAATAAAATGCTTATTTGAAACATTCAAACTCTGTAATCTTGTTGATCAGACTTTCATTACTCTTCACCATGGATTGATATTGGTCCAAAGTCTATTTAAGTTCAAAATTAATGTATTATCTTCATTTAAACCTTTATTTTGTGTTTGGTCATTCATTGTGGAGGCTATTAGAACCAATTCTTTTAAATCTGTCTGAAACCCTCTTAGGAAAACCAATGATCTTAAAAATTGTGTATCTCTAAAGGTACTTGGTGAAATAGCCTATGATTTGGTGAAAATTTAGTTTTACAGGTGTTCTTGAAACTACCAATGTGTAAGGCCATTTTTTGAAGGTTTGGTTACGTTTTGAGGAGGCCCTAGACCTGACTGGTATTGTTTTCAGACTTCTCTCATGGTGAAAAATGAATAATTTTGTTTTGAACGACTGTTGATGTGTTGAAATTACCTTATCTTGTAAGAAGATGAAATAGGATTTGGAAAACTCAAATGAAATTTCATATTGGATGGTAATGGTTTTTAAGTTGTTCTAAGCATCTATGTTGTAGAACACTGTCAAATTTCCATGATAGTTACAGTCACTGTCAAGTATGTTAATCCATGAAAGTGTGAACTCTTTCTATTGTAAAGACATTATAAAGGTCCTAAAAAAGATGTTGAGAAAATATTTATATCCATTGGAAGTTGTGTGGAAGGGATTTTAATCCCCTTTGTTTTTGTTGGTATTAAATGTGTATGATTGTCATAAGTAGAAAGTCTGATCAGATAGTTCTCATATTTTGTTTATCCTTAATGAGATGGACATTGATTCTTGGGTGATATATTTGGGGAAAGTTGATAGGGTGTTGTACACTTTTATTTTGTACCCTTGAGTTAATAGTTGGAAAAAGGTATTGTCATATCAGTTAGGTTGTGGATATATGCTATAAGTATTGAACAGATTAAGTCTTGAACCATTACAAAAGAAGTTTATGTCTAGTTACCATGCTTAGGGCTCTGCAGTGACTCAAGAATTTGTTGAAATGTTTCAGGATGGGTTAAAACTAAAAGAAACTCTCAAAATGTGAGTTCCATATGACTTGTTCTCTGGTTTCTATGATAGACTACATAGTGCACGGAAGACCTTGAGTCAAATAGGATATTTGATGCAAGAAGTTGTATCACCTAAGGTTGGAGATTGTTGTGCCTTAGGGAAGAGTCAGATATAGGTTGTCCAAAACATGTTCATGGGTGAATAAAGGGGTTGATAAATATACATGAAGGGTTTAGTGTGTTATAAGTTGACAAGATGGAGTCTTCCCTTGAAGAACATTTTCTAGGTGAGTGTTGTTACAAAATAAAGTTATAAAATTGACATTGTGTCTAGTGGATGTGTGTGAATCATTGTAGTCTCTGTATCATTAGGAAAGACCCAAAAGGGATCCCCTACTCACAAACTCCTTTAAGTCTCAATTATGTGTAATAATTTCCTGCCATCTCCGCCCAGGATCACCTATTAGATTGGCGGGGACATACACACTAGAGATAGGTGTACTTAGTGTGAGCCTATGGAAGTTGCATTGCAACCATTCAGAAGTTATAATTGTCTTCTATTGTGTTTTTTATGTGCTCATACTTGTGAAAATTTATTGAACATACACTCAATGTTACTATTTTTAGAGACAATACCACTGTCTTCATTCTATTTTTTGTGTCTCACTGATACTAAAGAAATTGATCCTAAAACACATCAGAAACCGGTCACTAGGAACCTTGTCAAAACTTAGTGAACACAGAACATCATTTTTGGTCAGTCAAAATTCATTTTTGATCTGTCAAAACTCATTTCCTATCAGTCAAAATTCATTTCCTATCTGAAGTTCATTTTTTGGGAAAGTTAGTTTTTGGTCTGTGAAATCTTGTTTTTGGGAGTAAAAGCTCATTTTCAGTCATTAAAATGTCATTTTTGGGAAGAAATTCATTTTGGGTGTTTGAAAGCTCATTTTGGATAAATATCAGTCTCATTTTTGAATTGTCATTTTTGGGACAGAGGTCATATCCTTACAATGTCTGACAAATCTTGTTAGTTTTCCATATACCCTTTTTGATGCAAGGAGGGATAGTAACTAGGTCCAAAGGCACTCCCAGATACCAAATCCACTTGTAGAACACAACACAGAAGATTTAAAACATAGGGAAGGAGAGAAGGAATACATACTTTATATTATTTCATCAAACTTCATACATGTCATGTTGTACAACCTTCTCGGTTACGGCCAAATACATTCAAAAATTATTTATAGAATAGTCCTCATACATGCAAGGTCACAAACCCTCAATCCAAATATACTATCTAACTACTTACTACCTATTTCTACTTCACTTTCATCTAATCTAAGAATAGAACACTACTTTTATACAAAACCCTACCGAAAAAGGTCAGCCCCAAAAGATCCTAAAGATCCAACATAAAAAATAGCAACGACCCAAATTTAGGTCCACACAAATCCCAATGAGAGACACCAACATTAATCAGGATAAGTAAATTAAATTAACATGTCATCCACAAGATCCAACATCCAAAAACCAACTCAGTGAGAAAGACTACCGAGCAATAGAGACCAATCAATGAAACCACCGAACAGTCAAGAACAACCACCGTGACCCATCGATGAAGCCAACCAAAACAAGTAACCGAACTCGATCGGTGGAATGAACCAACAAACCTTCAATCAACCAGACAATAGAAGTTACTAAGGACTTTACCAAGTATTCTCCAATAAGATACCGAACCCAAACAAACATATTTTGGGTTTATATATGATTGAAAAGAACCCAAGATGCTCCTGCATCAGACACCTAGAGTTAAAAGAAATGATTCTTTGAATCATGAGTGTTGTACAACCTGAGCTGAATTCAACTCAGATTGAGAAAGCCATGTAGAGTCTTCAATCAGTCTATTCTTCCACTTTACCAAGTATTTCATGTAATTCTTTCCTTTGGTGCTTCTGTCAATTCTCTGTTCCAAAATCTATTCAACTTCTTCTATCTATTTCTTAGTATAATCACTCGGCACTATCACTTCTTCATCAGGTTCATGATACTCATAAAAATATGAAATTTTGAATATAGGTGATATATCCATGTCATTAGGTAATTCTATTTCACAAGAATTTTCACTGTCAAACTTCCTCAATATCTTGCAAGGACCAAATTTCTTCATCTTCAATTTACAATATGTTCCAACAGAAAATCTGACTTTCTTCAAATGAACTATTACTTCATCATCAATCTCAAAATTCTTATGTCTTCTTGATCTAGATGCACTATCCTTGTATTTTTTATTACTTTGATCCAACTTATGTTTCACTTCCTCATGTAATGTTCTCATAAACTCAGCAAATTCTTCTCTTTCAATACTTCTCTTCTCTTGTCCAGCAATATCTCTCAAATCTGATATACCTCTCGATTGCATGCCAGTACTCCTATTCACTGAATTATTATATGCAAACTCTGCTTGTACTAACATCAAATCTCAATTAATTGGTTTATCTCCAACTAAACATCTCAACAAGTTACCCAAAATTTTGTTTATAACCTTTGTTTTTCCATCAGTTTGTGGATGAAATGTATAACTATACTTCAACTCGGTGTCCAGCTTCTTCCAAAGTGTTATCCAAAAATAGACAACAAACTTATTTTCTCGGTGAGAGATGATACTCCTCAGTAATCCATACAATCCAACAATCTCCTTAAAGAAAAGATCTTCTATATGCATTGCATCTAATGTTTTTCTACATGATATGAAATGTGTCATCTTGGAAAATCTATCCAACACAACAAATATAGAATCTTTACCTCTTTTTGTCCTCGGAAATCCAAGAAAAAAATCCATGCTAATATCACTCCAAGGTTTCTTAGGAATATAAATCGGTGTATACAAACTAGTATTTTGACTTACTCCTTTTGCAACTTGACAAACTCCACAACTCTTCACAAATTTATGAACATCCTTATACAAATGAGGCCAAAAATACCTTTCCTTAAGCAAACTCAATGCCTTACCAATACCAAAATGTGCTACTATATTTCTCCTTTATCAAATTGGTTCTCATTGATCCTCTTAGTATACATAACTGAATACCTTTGAACAACATATCCTCTTGAATTAAATAGTCTTCATACTTGGTTGATCTGGAATAAGTGATCTGCACATTCTCCATGTCTCTGAAAAATTAGGGTCATTTTCATACAAATGCTTCGTATCATCAAAACCAAGAACCTCAATTCTCATTTCAATCAACAAAGATCTTCTCCTACTCAATGCGTCATCAACTCGGTTAGAAACTCCACTCTTATGCTTTATCACAAATGTGAAACTCTGCAAATACTCTACCCATTTCATATGTCTCTGATTCAACTTATTCTGACCACCCAAATATTGCACAGCCTTATGATCAGTATACAACACAAATTCACTTGGTATCAAATAATGTCTCCATTTCTTTGGTGCTTGAACAATAGCATAGAATTATTGATCATACACATAATATTTCCTCTTAGCATCATTCAATTTCTCACTAAAGAAAGCAATAGGTTTACCTTCTTGAGTCAGCATAGCTCCTATTGCACTACCACTTGTATCACACTCAACTTGAAATACCTTATTGAAATCAGGTAAGGCTAACACATGCAATTCAGCAACCTTCTACTTGAAAGTCTCAAAACTTGTATCAGCTCCATGTATCCACTTGAATTCTCTCTTGTCTCCCCTCATTGTCTCAATCATAGTATTACAAATTGAACTGAAATTTCTAATAAACTTTTGGTAAAAAATTGTTAATCCATGAAATGATCTTACCTCACTAACATTCTTAGGTGTAGGTCAATCAAGTATATCTTCAACCTTCTCAGGATCCATCTTCAAACCATCAACTAAAATCACAAATCCTAAATACACGAGTTATTCTTTCATGAAGGAACACTTTTTCAAATTAATTAGCAACTTTCCCTCTTTCAATCTCTGCAACACTTGTCTTATATACATCAAATGCTCTTCTCTAGTCTTCCAAAATATCAGAATATCATCCAAGTACATAATCACAAATTTACCCAAGAATTTCTTTAGAACCTCATTCATTAACCTCATAAAAGTACTTGGTGCATTAGTTAAACAAAAAGGCATGACCAACCACTCATACAAACCATCTTTTGTCTTGAAAGTAGTCTTCCATTCATCACCTTCTCTAATACTAATCTGATGATATCCACTCTTGAAACCAATCTTAGTAAAATATTTTTCTCCACTCAAAAAATCCATTATATCATCCATCCTCGGTATAGGAAACCGATACTTAACCGTGATCTTGTTAATAGCTCTTGAATCAGAACACATTTGTCATTCTCCATTCTTCTTAGGTTCTAACATAGATGGTATTACACAAGGACTCAAACTTTCTCTGATCAAACCTTTCTGCAATAACTCATTAACTTGTTGAATGAGTTATTTACTCTCGATCAGTGTCAATCGGTATGGTGCCTTGTTTGGAAAACTAGCTCCAGGGATCAGATCCATACAATGACTAATATATTTCATCAGTGGAAAACCATCAGGTACATTATATGAAATGATCTCCTTGTACTTAGTAAGAAACTTTTCAACTTCCTCAAGAGTTTTATCTTCTATTTTCTCATTCAGTTTGTTAGGAATCAAAGCATAACAAATATAATTTCTCTTCAGATCCTTAACAAACTGCCTACCTTCCATTAAACAAACTTTCACAAATGTGCATATTCCACCAATAGATTCTACAACTAAAGGTAATAAGATTCTTCTCTTATCATCAACCCAAATAGTATAATTATTCAATCTTCCATCATGTATAGCATGTCTGTCATATTGCCAAGGTCTACCCAACAAAATATGACAACAATCCATAGGCATAATATCACACAACACCTTATCATAATACTTTCCAATTTTTCAGATTCACAAAAAAATTTTTACTCACCATAAGTGTATTCTCATCCTTGATCCTTGAAATATCATAGGGTTTTGGGTGCTTCATTCTTTCCAACTGCAAATTGATGACCATTTCCTTATATGTCAGGTTCTCTGAGCTTCCACTGTCAATAATTTATTTCCAAACTTTGTTTGCAACTTTGCATCTAGTCTTGAACAAACTTCCTCTTAGTGGATCTTGCTTATTATTCTCACTCCATAACATCCTTCTGACCATTAGGTTTCCTTCCTTCTCAGGTTCATTCGGTGACTCCTCTTGCACCAAAGAATTTCTGCTACTACTGACTTTCTTGCTTGCATGTTTACACTCAAATGATCTATGTCCCTCTTCCCCACAATTATAACAAGATTCTTTGTTATCTGGTAGCTTCAATAAAGCTTTAATTTTCAAGGTTAATAGATTTTCATTAGTCTCATATCCCATCTTAGGTATCCATGAAATTTTGGGATCTACCACTTGAATCTTATAGGTGTCAAAATCAACTATAAAACAAACAGTATCAATGTACTTCTCCATAATGTGTGGAGGTATCCTATACCTTTTATGCATTCTGTCCTAAAAATATTTGAAATATCCCCACATTAAATTGTTTAGGTTCCTAATTCACTTATGTACTCATTTATTTGATATAGAGTTGTTTTATCTAACTTCTAAGTTACCGCTCCTTTGCCAAGGAAAAATTTTTACACATAGAAAACATACATACCAAAAGTGATCCAAACTTTAGTGGTTGTTTCTTTTCTATTTGAATTCTCTTTAAGTTTTCTAGAATTTGTGACCTCGCCATCTCAGCTAGGTCATATCTTGTTCCTTCCTTCACTATCTGGTAAGTGTCATGAATAGCTCCACAGGGCACACTATTAAACTGACTAGATTGATAAACCTTATAGCCGACAATCATTGCTGCAAATTCAACTTCTTGATCTTCGATGTCATCTATAGTCATCACTTTGTGGTCTTGATTCAACTTTTTGAGTTGTGCAAATTTCTTTGTGGATATTTGCCTTAGGGTGCAGGGTTCCCTGTCTATTGAGAAACTAGTTATAAAATGAATCAACTCTTTGGTAATTTTGATTGGTTCCTCCAACCATAAAAATTGGTCATTAAAATGACTCAAGACATATATAATCCATTCTTCTTTGAAGATCTCAGGTAGGTCCAATATGTGCTTCAAACCCTTCGTTTGAAGATGTTTCAACTCGTCTTTGAGTTTTCCATTGTTGCACATTTCCAAATATTCCTTCTGAATTTTCTCATTACCTAGTTCAACAATATTACAGTGAATCAAAGTTATTACATCTTCAATACATAGAACTCAAGGTGGAATTAGGGATATGGCACCAATTTTGTCAACTTTCACTGCCTTTAATGGGTGTAGCTTATGTTTAGGTTCTGTATCCTTGGTTATCTCAATCAATGTAGGTGTAGCAACCCTTGATGCTATGGTAATTCAATAGATTTAGGCTTTCTAACTCTATCACACCAAATTTCATCGCAAATGATCATCGCTCTACTTAATATATCAATTAGGGATTTTGAATTCACATTTTAAACTTGTAGTCACCTAAAAATGGTCTGATATAATTAGGCCCTAATCTAAAATCAAATGCCCTAAGTCTTAACCAAGGCATCAAATTAAAGGCTAATCATAATTATGTAATTGAATTAGATCAATTTAATTATATAATTCATTAAAAATCAAACATCAAAGATCACTCACCAAGAGGCATTAATTCATTAATTAATTCTAGTCATTGAAATCAAATCAAAATTTAAAAAAAGCACATGACTAAGGATATTAATTAATTCAAGAATTTATATTCCTCCACTTGGCCTCCAAGTCAACTCATGGAACAATGAGAATCAATCACATGGATCACTCAAGGGATTAATCTTAGCCCTTCCTCATGAGTGAATCCCAACCATCAAGTTCAAATTCAAATAGAATGAAGAAAAATAAGTACAAAACAAAAATACTAAGAAAAATCATTGCTATACTTTCTGATCTAGCACCTGATGTTGATATTGGTGAAGAAGCATGCATGATTGATCAACTCAAAATCTTATTTGATGCAATTACCAGTCTAGATCATGACTTGGAAGAGCAAATGATCAAGAGAGCAGAGAAGAAGGAGATGATCGATAAACTACTACAAAAGATTGCACTTGAGAAAGTATCATTGTTTGAAATAATCAAAGAACTCAAGCAATCACTACTTGAAGTTGGAAAAATCTTCAAAAAGATATCTATTCCGACCAACTTCACTGCAAATATTTTATCAAAGAAGAAAAATCTAGAAACAGAGTTGACTACACTTGTCAACCAATTGGACCCATTGAACAATTCAATGATGGAACATACTACAAAGATGAAAGCATTGACACACAAGGAAATGGAACTAAAGGATGAGGAGGAGATAATAAGGGTGAACTTTCTAGAATTAAAAGTATTTCTGACTCCACACATGGATATTATCCAAGTGTATCTTAAGAAAGATGAAGTGTTAATGGTACTTCAGACATGAGTACAATTGATAGTATGGAGGATATGGCTTCCGGCATAAATGGTCATCACATTGCCCTGAAAACACTGAAAGAGTCATGGGAGTATTCACTTGCCACTGTAAAGGTACATTTCAATATTATCTTTGACAAATTAAAAAGTATGAACGCCCTTGTATATATAAATTTTTTATCATATTTTTTGGCATTACCATAAAAAAAGGGGGAATATATAAGTAGATCAAAGGGGGGGTATATAGTAGAAAGAAGAGTTATAGATTTAGGGTGAGTATGTCAATAGACATGGAGTACATAATGTTTTGGCATTTTGCAAAAAAAAATTCCGTCAATGCCAAAGGGGGAGAATGGTGATATCAAAATGATGAGATAATGATTCTAAAGGATATGGTTTTCATTGTTGATAAACTATTACATAGGTAAGGAATTTTTGTGTAAGGAAATACAGGTATACCAACCGGTATACAATTTCACCAATCGGTAACATCGAGTCATAAAAGGAATAGGTGAACATGAGAATAGGTCAAGGACATATTGGTAAAACAAGACATGTATGCTATTGGTACACTAGAAGATACAAGGAAAATAGGTGAACTAATATTTTTTACCGTGTCACTTAGGTCACACCAGTAAAGGACATTAGTGAAGATACTACCAATTGGTTAGTTTAGTGAATAGGTAAAAGTTAAAGGTTAAGAAATAGTTTTAGATGATTGACTAAAATAGTTATGATGGTAGAACATTCAATGAATATGGACAGAATGAAAAACATAGTAAATTGTTTCAAGAGTTGAATAAGTCAATTTATTGGTAGTTGTGTACATATTTGGTTATAAATTCAAGGCACATTTGGATCAATAATATTGAAGGAATATTTCACGTTGGAGATAACAACTTGAAGTTTGTTATGGACGACACAGTATTCTATGAGTTGGTTGTAATTGAAAAAGTAATTTTGGAGGGAAACAATAACCCTAATTAGGTTTTCAATTAAAGGTAAATGATATAAGAGGATAGTTGTTGTTATTATGAAAGAGTGAGAAAAAGTGTGAAGAATAGTTGAAGTGTTAGATCTTGAACAACGATTGCAGAGAATATTACAGAGAAGATTTAGGATAGAGTACAGAGAAGATTCAGGATAGAATTCAGAGAAACAATAGAGCATCAAAGGATCTCATTAGCATTCAGGGGTGCATTTCATGGGTCAATTTTATTATTGTATTCCTAATAGTTTAAAAAAGCTACAATACCTTAACCAGGTAGTCTCTCACAAAAAAAAAAAATCTTTAAATCCCTTAACAGGACGAACACCATAATAGTGGGATTAAATCCTTTAGAAAGGTATTCTATAATAGGACTTTAGATACTTCTAACAGGGTATCAGTCACTCCTAATAGGGCGAGTCACCTAGAAAGTGACATATTATAAGCTCTTAACAAAGCACTCTTTTATATTGTAGTGAGAAGATTGTGGGTGTCATCCCCACCATGGTTTTTCCCTCTGACCAAGGGTTTCCATGATAAAAATCTAAGTGTTATGAGTGTGCATGTGTTATCATTTCATTCACTGTAATTTTATTTTACCATTACAATTTTATGCTACATAGTTTTGAAGTTTCTTTTGTTGCTATTCAAAGGTATTATTATAAGTCTACAAGTTTTACTAGTCCCTGTTCATCCCCCCTCTTAGTACCTATTATTTCCAACAACGATGACGAATCATCGAAATCTAATGACAGAAATAAATATGAGAAACTAATGTTTGGATCAAGTGAACAATTTGATATCAGTCCTAAGGAAATTGTCCATAACATGATGATGTTCACTTTGAACTTGTGTTCTGATGTGATGTTCTATATAAGATATGTCTATAAAATATTGCATTATAAATTTGATATGGGTCTTGATGAAATTGACATGCTACTGCAGATACTAATGTTGATGAATGATTTGAGATGTATATCATGAAACCACTTGCTTGACGATATTCTGATTTGAGAATTTCAGCTTGATATGAGTCATGATGAAGCTGATTATCCAATGATTCCCTGATTGGAGACACTATCAATCAGATACTTCTCCTGATGAAATTGATATGCCCTTGTCAGAAATATATTGAAGATACTAACATTGATGAGAATGAGAAATTTGATATGAGTCTGATGAAATCAATCGCTCACTAGGATTCTAATCTGAGAGCATCAAATTGATATGGATCTTGATGAAGTTGATGTGCCCCTAGGGATGAGATTTATTTCAATTGAATATAATCTTTGATTCGATAACATGATTCAATTAATGATCAATTGATACTAGAATTTTGTTTGATGACTCCTGACCTAATTACTGAAGAAGATTTGATGAAATTTGATTGACTAATTTGATGATTGGATGAATCTGATTGATGAAAAAGATTTGAATTTGGTTTACTATTTATGATATTCACCATGATGTCCCAGATTTGATAGATTTTTTATTATGTTGACCAAATGCCCCGATTACTAGGACAAAAATCCGATGCTTCGATTGCGAGAATCTAATGCTTCGATTACAAGAATTTGATGCTCCGATTAGGAGAATTTGATGCTCCAAATGTGTTGATGATGCCCCTTAGGATTGAAATTGAAATGTGTGTGAAAAGAGTGCAATGATTGAATGAATTTTTAATTTGTTTTTCCTTTTTCAAAATTTGCGATTTCGATCTTGATTATGATTTTTCGTGAAGAATTTGATGCAAAATAATGTCTAAATTTGATTTTAGGGTTTATTTGATGAAAAAATGACTAAAATGAGTTAAGATGGGTTAAAAATAGGGTAAAATAGGTTTAAATAGGGTAAAATTACCCTTTTCATTGTTTATTTTGACTTTTACCCTTTGGAGATTGTGAAAACTTTCTGGCGACATCAATGACAATTTTGGTCAAAACCCACCGATTCGAGCTCGTTAAACACCATTGATTATTTACCCATTACTTACCTTTATCTACTTTAATTTCATGAATTCATGGCTATTATTGCATGAATTTAGATCAAATTCCATGCGGTTTTGCCATTTGTTTTGCTTTTGTTATGTTTTATCATTTTTGGTTGGTAGAAGTTTGTATATGAGATTTTCTATCTCATTTCTTGATCATTTTTGTCATTTTCAGTTAGTCTAATCTCATTTCCTGTCTACAGTGTGTCATTTGTAGGAAGATTCATTTCCAGCATGCCTAATTTTATTTTGAGGAAACTTCATCATTTCTTGGCCTTGTTGTGTCATTTCTGGAAACATGCTCATTTTTGGAGTGGTGTATCATTTTGAGCTTGTTTGATGGTATTTTTGACCTAGTTGCCCTTGCGACTTGGTTTTTAGGGTTTTTTTTATGTCAGTTGGTTTCTCAATTTATGCATGAGTAGATTATGATGGTGTTTTATTATTATATTATGATAGAATTGTGACCAAGATGATTGATTCTTAATCGTTTGTTTTGTAGGTTGACATGGGGATCATGAACTTTCAGGGGAAATACTTGAAAGTGTTCAGTTTGATTGGGTTCTTATTAGAGGATGATCGTAGGGTGATTCACCATTGTGGATTGGGTTATTTACTAGATATTCCTGAGTATTAGGAGAATAGGGGCCTATTGAATTCTCTAGTCGAGAGATGGCACTTAGAGCACAACTTATTCCACATGCCTACTAGAGAGATTATAGTCACTCTAGAGGAGTGTACAAGATTCTCTGGATTCTTGTTGTAGGTGAGATTGTTTACTATGACTAGGATGTTTTTTAGGGTATTGAGGCACTACACCGAGTTTTCCAAGATGGGCACATTATTTTACATATCATCAACTGGGAGAACATGGAGGCTTGTTATGCTCCTCTTCATGCACTATTGGCTGGATTGATCGATGGTTTTCTTGTACCAGATAGGAGTGATCAGGGATTCTTGTGTGGTTGGGGATAGTTACTGGAGGATTTACTCAAGAGACCACAACATTTTGCTTGGGGTTCTTTTATATTAGCTCAGTTATACCATGAGCTGCACCAGGTGGTATATCAGTATGACAAGAGTGTATCTGTAGGTGTGATTGTGCTACAAATCTGGGCATGGGAGTACCTTCATGTGACAAGACCAGTGGTTCTGAGGGAGAGACAACCAAGGGAGCTATGTGTATACACACACACACACACACACACACATATACATGTGTGTGTGTGTGTATATATATATATATATGTATATGTATGTATGTATATGTATATGTACATATATATATATATATACACATACATGTATATATACATATATATATACATACATATACATATATACATATACATACATACATACATACATACATACATATATATA
>MU226203.1:3118139-3142639 GCA_018584345.1 Thuja plicata
AGATAAGAGGAGAGGTGAGGGTGGAGGCCTTGGAGCTATTTGAGGTGTGATGATGGTGGTGACAGCTGCAATGGAGGTGATGGTGGTAATGGCAGGAGGGTTAAGGTGAGGATCATTCCTCCTTAGGGTGATCCTAGTTACTTGGTGAGGTGGGATAGAGAAGGAAAACTCATACAAGATGCTCCAAATCCACCACAAAGAGCTACATAGACATAGGGGGCCATAGGTATGTAGATACCTGCAGGTGATCCAAGTGTCTTATCAAGATTAAGAAAGGAGAAAGCCCAGCTGAGGACTCAAGTATTAATCTTGAATTCTCAAGTGGCTATGCTAACAACGGAGTGGGATAAAATACTAGGTGATGTTGCGAGAGCATAGAGGGAGAGTGCATACTAGGGGAGGAGAGTTGTATACTATCAGGTAGCTTACTTTTCATCTTTTTGAGATCCTGCTGCTAGAGTACCATCTTATTCTCAGCTTGTAGCCCAGCCATAGGGTGCGGCTCCATCTCCTACTAGATAAGATGTTCCTCCACCCGGTTCTTGTGGTTCATATGCGGGAACTCATGCTTAATGTTATATATGATGACATGACATTTATATATTGATGTATCATGATGTTATACCTTTTTATGATATACGATCCCTCATATTTTGATCTCATTGTACATTGTATACTAACATTATTTTGATATATATGAGATGCACTTCCTATTTGATTCTCTATATGATTCTTATGTGATGATCATATATTGCTTGTATGATTCTTTTTATGATGGCTATATGATGATGCACATGCCATGCCTATGTACATGCTTTTTATTTTGTTTATACTATGGATATATGAATCTATAATGATGCCTTTATGGTAGTTTATGATGTATGCATTTATGACATGTGATTTTATCTGCTTTGATATGCGACATATGAAATCCTTTTTACATACTATGATGATGTAAATGATGATGCAATTAATCTATTTATTTTATTTTCATATGATTCTAGTGAGATAAATGACTATGTTATGTAATGCAAATATTTTATATGTGATTACGAAATGCAATGGATTCTATGTATGATTGTTACGTATGCAATATGATAGAAAATATTATATTATGGATTATGACTAATGCGACAAATGATAAATGAAGCTAATATGCGATGCATGAATATTTTTGTGTCAGTGTCCATGATATTTGATCGTTCATGAGATGGATGTTATGATGATGTCATAATTTCATTTTCACATGTTGTTAATGTTGTTGATGTTGTATGCTATGATCATGCTAGATGAACGCAACTTAAAATGAATGCAAAATGCTATGCAAGTTCCATGAGATTTCATTCTTTCAGTCTTTTTGTTTATGTTATATTTCATCATTGAGCTTTTGTAATGTGGAAGTATATATGACCACCAATGACATGATTAACCATGATGATACAAATATTATCTACCTTAGATTCTTAAGCAAGTACAACCACCACTGGTAAATAGTTAATCATGGTGATATGAATACTGCATGTATCAAATGGTAAATTAGTACAACCCCCACTAGTACATAGGCAACCATGTTGATATGAATAAAGATTTCTTCAGATTAGATATTGTAATTTGATACAAGCATCAAGTTATGAGAAACCGTGATGACCTGAGTATCAGTTGCGTAAAACAAACAAGGAATTTTTTTTCTAACCTCCATCTAGGGTGCAAATATTTGGAGTTAAGGTATGTGCAACGTATCAAAATAAATTGTGAAGGCTCTTATCATAGAAACCCAAATTATTTAACCTTTGATTTCATCGGAAAAATATCCCACAAGCAATAGATAAAGAAAATATTATATTCCTTCTTTGGTTTTCTAGTACAAAGACATCTTGTAATTCCTCAGGAAATATGACAATCGATAATGTTTCAAAATACAAGAAATGAATGCCAACCTCCATCTATAGTAAATATGTTTAGATTCAAGGTGTGTGCAGCGTACCATAATCCAATAATTTTTTTATGTCAAATTTTGCATACTCTTATGCCTATCATATATATGGAGGCACTTATCATAGACACCCCAGAATATCTATCCTATTATATTTCATTGGAACACATCCCATATGAAGAAAACAAATAAAAATATAATGCCCCCTGTCATTTTTCCTCTAGTACGAAGACATCCTTGAGTCACTCGGAAGGCATGATAAGTGAAAATTGATAACAACATACAAGATACAAATAAAAATGTCATGCCTTCTTGCTTCTCTAGTCCAAAGACATCCTTGAGTCACTTAAAATTCATGACCATCAAAATCAAGGACAAGACCATCTGTGATAGGTGGTGTTGAAAAAAACCTCTGTTTGATTATTTCTTATTACTGGAGTAATAAGATTCTTGATTGTTGATAGAAAATATGTTTGACTATGATGGAAAAGTTGATCGTTGGTGAATAGATGTTGACTCTAGGAGATAACTAGGAACTTACCCCTAGTTAGATACAAATGTCTTAGGAAGAAGATGTGGACCAACTCCAAGCCATAGTGGTATGATGCAAAGATGACCAATATATACAAGAGATGAAAAAATGATATGATAGGTAAGCTCAAGTGATGATGTTGAATGTTGGTGCAAGAAAAATGGATAAGCGATGCATTGATAGATGGAGCAACTAGCTTACAAGTAGCGCTTGTTTGCCAGGTTTTCACCACTTGAATTTATTGCCAATTTTATGATTTATTTACTTCTTTTTTTACTACCAAGGGGCCTGTTTTCCAGGTTTTTGCCAAGGTACATTTTCTTGATTTTTCTCTCTTTTTCTTTTTTTTTTTGTATTTTTTATATTTTCTGGTTTTTTTGTTATTATCAAGGCATCTCTTTGCCAATTTTTCACCAAGATAAGTATTTTTTAAAGGATTATTTGTGATTTTTTTGTGCTTTCTTCAGGAACCTTTTTCACTATTTTTTATTTTCTTTAGGATCATTTTTGTTGTACAAATACTGAGCTCAGGTTGTCAAGCATAGAACTTCTTGAGATGGATAGTGTTCATAGGGTCGGGAAGCAAATCTATTTTAGTTGTTGACAATTTTTAAGCACCTAAACCATATGTATATAGTACTACAAAGGGTCCTAGCCAGTTGGGTTCAAACTTCCATTCTTTTCTCTATCTTGTTGTGTTCTAGGATTTTCTCTCAACACTAAGTCAGCAACCTAGAACCCTCCCTGTCTAACTTTATGATTATACCCTCTATCCATTCTCTTCTAATAGAATCAAAGGTGATCAAAGGCCTCTTTTTGACGCCCCTCTATAAATTCCTATTCTTACAAGCAAGAGATCCTATATATGCATAAAAACTCAAACACCCCCTTCAAATGATGCTCTAATTTTCTCCTTTCTTCTCCATTAAAATGGATTGATGTTTCTCTTTGTCAATGACACAATGCACAAAGAGTTGAAAGCAAAGGTGATAACAAGAATACTAGGAGATAGTGGTTCACGATTTGATTGAGGGAATTGATCACAATTTATAGAGATGAGAGACCAAATTGCAGAATTAGCAACTTAAATGGGCAAATTGGAAATTTGCATTGATTATGACACTTGGTAAAATTGAGAGGGAAATATGTCATAATTATGACAAATTATGACATAATAGAGGCCAAATTAGTGGATGGAAAGATGTAAGAAATGTGAAGGGAGGGTGTAAGAGGTGAAGCTAATTAATAGAAGATGGAGGCTAGAAAATAGGAAGGGGATAACTGAGGTGGATTTATGAGAATTAATACATTTAAGAAATACAATATTCTTCACAAATGGGAAATTACCATTTATGAAAATCTAAATTTCATAAACTATAAATTAGCCAATTAATTTATAGGTCATTAATTAAGTGTGGAGACTTGTGATAAGGAATGAATAATAAATATAATGTATTCATAGAAGCTAGGTATAAACCATAGATCATTCATACCAAGAGGAAAAATTAGTGGATCATTGGCCGAATCGAAGGCATTAATGTTCAATTGAATTGGTTTTGATGATATTGATAAGGAATAGGAACAATTATGATGGTTCCAGAATGGTTTAGGAAAAGACAAGGCATTGATGAACTTTGACAATGCTCCCAAAATAATTATGATCTTAAATAGCATTGATGAACTTGGACAATGATTATTGATTTGATGATGATAGGCTAATAGTGATAGCATCAATGAACTTGGAAAATGCTATCAAATGGATGACGAAAAGAGATGACGTATTGATGAACTTTGACAATGCCCTAGCACACTGAGATTGGATTAATGATGACAAGATTGACCAAATTTGAAAAGGATTTGATCGATTTAAAAGTGATTTTATTAGGCATCAATGATCTTAGACAACTCCCTAGAATTATTGGAATGAGTCCAAAATTATCTTGGACTGATTAGGAAGAGATAAGGGCTGATTTGCATTGATTTAGGATGATTTGATATGGTTTAGGAATGTTTAGGATTAATCAGGATCAATTAGGATCATTTAGGAAATGATCAATTTGGCCAAGAGGACATAAATATTAGCAATTAATTGAAAATTCATAATATTCAATTAGAAATGAAAGACACGGTGTTACATTATATAATAAAGATCATATGTGCAACATAGAGGAATAATTAGAACACAAAACAATGTTTCAATCGTAAAGGCAAAAAAATGTTAAACACGTAGACTAGCAGGCTCAGACCATTTTTGAGCGTCTACAAGTAGAATACCTCAAAATGATTCCCTCATCACATCTTGCATCAAACTTCCCTAGATTGTCTTCATCTTTTTTAATATAACTTTTACTTCCAAATATCTTGAAATATTTGATATTACATGCCTTTCCAAACCACAACTCATAAGTTATATTTATGATTTACTCTCACTTGTACCCTATTAAGAAGTCAAACAACATTATGCACACCATATCTCCAATACACATTAGATAGATTAGCATCTTTTAGCGTACTTCTAGCCATTTCTACAACCATTTTATTCTTCCTTTCAACTACTTCATTATGATCTAGAGTCCTAAGAGAAAGTAATTATCTCCTAATGCCACAATCTTCACAAAAAACATCAATTTAATGGGATGAAAATTCGCATCCTCTATTAGATCTCAAAATTTTGATTACAACATCCATTTGATTCTCAACCAACTTCTTGAAAATCTTAAACCTATGCAATGCTTTTTATTTTTCTCTTAAAAATTTGACCCAAGTCATCCTAGAATAATCATCAATAAGTAACATTAAGTACCTTTCACCATTAAATCATCTTGTCCTTGTGGGTTTGTATAAATTTGTATGTATTAGCTCTAATGCCATAGTGGTAAAAAAATCATTATTTTTGTACTTGTTCCTATTATGCTTTCCCATATGACATTATCTGCACATAATATTAGTAGGCTTGATGATTTTCGGTAGATCTCTCACAACATTGGCATAACTAATCTTCATCATGTTATCAAAGTTAATATGGCACATCCTTTTGTGTCATAACCAACACTCACTGCTCTAAAGCCAAATAAAAAAGAATGAGTGCGAAGTTACCGATGGTATAAGGACGTAGGACCAGAGGTGAGTACATCTGAGCCTCTTAGTCATTTCCAAATTTTGCACACATTTCTAGGTGTTTAGGGTTCAAAAACAAGGTCAAAAGGAGGGTTTGACTGCTCACATGTCAAGTGTGCAGAAAATGCACCCATGTGAAGTCCTGACCATACTTGGCATGCCAAGTGTGGCCCTGACTGCACTTGGTTGTCCAGGTTGCAGAGTTGGTTAGGCCTTTTACAAATTGGTCAAAAATTGTGCCTGAATGGTCCTCAACCTTCCTAAACTTCCCTAAACAAGTCAAGCCCCTAGGATAAGTCCAAAATAGGTCAATGGTGGTAAAACACGGTCAGAGTTGGCCAACAAAAAATAAAAATTATAGAAAGTTGACCAAAGTTGCATGGTAGTTGCAGGAGGAGCTAGCTTTGTTGCAAACACGAGTGAGTATGCCTATGTGCCAAGATATCCTAGCCTCATTAGGATTGTACTATATCATATATATGCTTGATATTAGGGCAAACAAAGGACTGATCATAGTTTTGGCGGAGCGATGGCACTCAAAGACAAGTTTGTTCCACTTATCGATAGGGGAGGCGATAGTGAATTTGGAGGATATATGGTGCATCCTTAGGATTCAGATACATAGAGATATTTTAGAGTATGACCCAACTGTAGGGAGACTAAAACTGCATAGAGTTTTTGATAGTGATGATAAGGATCTGGATATTCAAGACTACAAGATCATATGTGAGAAAATGTCCAATCAACACGATAGGTTAGTGGCAGTGATATACTGCGTGATCATAGGATTACTAGTCATAGACAGATGAGGGCACAAATTCCCTATTGTTTGGGGGAGATTTATCAAGAGGATGATCTTGGACGGGACTGCGTTCGCGTCAGGTCCATGCATGCTAGCTATGACATACTAACATATTCATCAGGTAGCATACAGAGGAGGGCTATCTATCAGCACTGGGATCACATTTCTATAGGTTTGGGAATATGAGAACATAACAGTATTTTTTCCCATTGCAGAGAGGGTTGTGATTCCTGACATATGTATACTTCTATAGTGGAGCACTTGCACAAGGGTCGCTAGGATATGTACTCCATTTTAGGCATGAGATGGACACACTGAGGGACTTCACGTGGTGACCATATAGATATTTCCCTAGATGGGATGATGATAGAGATTACTTTCCATACTATAGGAATGAGAGGTACCTCATTAGGCGCACTATCATAGGACACGTGGTTACTGAGATACAACTTCTAGAGAGAGTGTGCATGCAGTGTTGTGAGAGATAGGGAGTGCCGACAAGGATGGCACTATTTTCACACTCTAGAGGTGAGATAAGGTCATGTGGGAACAACTCAGACCACATGTTTCATATGCACAATTTGAGTAGCTACAACCTAGGCAGTGGGGACATGGTGCAGATTTTGTAGACGTAGGGACTACAGCTGATTATAAAAAATGGTTTGTGCAACACAAGCATGTTCCTCTAATAGATTTGTTTGTGCCAGTGCCAAGGGATGACAACATAGAGGAGGAAGATGAGGATGAGGGAGAGGACAAAAGTGTTGAGGAGGAGGATGAGGAGAGCAACATAGAGTCTAGCATTGAGGATGAGGATAACGCTGACAGTGATCTCAGTACTATAGATATGTAGGTGGATGATAACACAGAGGCTCAACTAGGGTATGAGGATATACAAGTGCCTGATGAAATAGATGAGGCAGTCAGGCATAAGTGACAACACATCATAGATTTGACACACCAGATAGATAGGTTGACTTTCGAGAGAGATACAGACTGAGCAACCTGGGATACAACGCGAGCATCATTCGTGACATAGTTGGATAGATTGATAGTAGAGAGGGATACATTGATTCCCTCTTGAGACACAACTATGTCCAGAGAACAGAGAGAAGAGGAGTTGTCACAACATTTTATCAGTAGTATCGCATATGCTAGTACACACGAAATATAATATATGCTAGGGGATGCTCAGGTAGAGACAAAGTACTAGAAGGGAATGTACAAGAGAGATGTGTCATGAGATCAGTGGGTACCGAGCTACAGAGCTTCATTTAACAGATCACACTCATAGAGAACACTGAGCACTAGGGGAGTGGTAGGACCAAGGAGACCACCTAGATCAGGGCAGTCAAGACAACAGGCAGGAGGATCTTCATCCTCTAGACATGATAGAGATCAAGAGGACCAAGAGAGAAGAGGATGAGAGGAGACTCTCTCTAGCAGAGGGATATTTTTTATAGACATGTTATAGATCATGATCCTATAGGCCTTAGTGTATACAGACACCTTGATATTTGTACTTTGATATTTTTTTAGATATATATGATATGCAACTACTTTATGAAGTTTTGATTATGTACATGATGTATTTTTATGCACATGAATTTACTTGTCCTGCTATATGGGGATGCTTAGATAATGCATTTATTTTCTATGCAATATACATGTGTATAGTCAAAAAATGGAAGCACTTCCATTGTAGACTAGTTTAGCCTTCCAAGTAAGTGGTTTGGGTCCATGTCAAGCACCTTGAATGGGTTCCTGACTTGGATCTGGCTTTATCCCCCTGTTCTGCCCCATTTCCACTTTTTCCAACCTATTTCTAACACCCCAGACTGAAAAACTGGGAATTTGACCTCAGGGTCAAGGTTGACCTTTTTGGGTCAAGGTTGACCTCAACCTTGACCTAGGTCACAATTGACCTTTTTTAGGACTGGGGTTCAAATTTTAAAATTTTAGGATTTTCGGATGTCGGTCTTTGGAAAATGTTAATTCCTGATTCTAGGTCGGTTATTTTGGTCTTTGAAACAAAAAATCTTAAATTATATTTAATATAGGTCCTCTTCTAGGGGAATGGGTCTAATTGGAATTTAATTCTCCTATGTAGGCCTCTCTAGAAGATTGTGCCCTAGTTTCATATATAAGGAAGCTTTCTCCTCTCATTTTCTGTAATAATCTAAGACTTGATAATCACAAGCAACCATAACCATCATTGCAAGAATTTAAAGAATTTAAGAGTGTGATCCAAAGGTGAATAAGAAATATTTTAAGCAAGCCAAGTAGCCATTGAAGCATTCATCCATTCTCAAGCACTCATTTTCATCAAGGAGATCCATTGGTGGCCATTGAAGGATTAAAGCTCCATGGAACCCTCTTGTTGAATATAATTCCATCCACATTCCTCCAAGCCTCTTCCTATTCCAAAAACCCATTCAAGATTGGTGTTGAAGATCTACAAGCAATTGATTGGAGACATCCTACATTCTACATTCTACATCCTTTTTGGTGCATACATACTTGTGGATTCACGGATTTGAATCCGCCATAAGGACTTCTACAAGAAAGGTGAATTTGTTTATTTACTTATTTTACTTATGCAATTTCAATTATGCTTTGAGGTTAATTCCAAAACTAGGGTTTGACCAAGGCAAACCCTCCAACAAACAATCCATTTTTCTTGCAGGTATAGGTTCAGAACAACATATCAGAGTGCAGATTTGGATACCCTTTTTGGCAAACTTTTGGGATTCAAAAATAGATTTCCTATCAGACACTTTTTAGGTCGATTCTTCCCTAGGTCATAATCAGAAATTCTAGGTCAATGATGACATTGACTTGAGGGTACGAAACAGAACTGTGTCAGAACGGAAAAATATTTCTGGGTTTTTTTCGTCTCTGCATTTCTATTCTAGATCTGGTCTCAGATTTTCTAGAAACTAAGTGCAGACCCCCGAAAACACCATTCTTGAGATTTGAAACATTTCAAGGTTAATACTTTTCTCCTATCCAATTCAATTAAAGTTATTAATCTATATAAATATATTAAACATTAAAATAAATAAATGGGTATTTAAGATCTTCCTCTTTGCTCTTATTTCCAAATGATTGATTCATTTATGCATTGATCCTTCCTTTTGGGTTAATCAATTTTGATCCTTCATTTGTGTATCTAAGGATAAAAGGAGAGCATTTTATTTACCCCCTACATTTCAAAACACATCCTTTAAATGTAAGATAACATTATAACAAACTAAAACACCATATTTCTTATCTTACAATTTGGTGAACCTGCGATAGACAACTCTTTCTTTTTGGTGTTAGATTTACATCTTTTATGTTAGATCTTTCATGCATATTAGATTATCTTTCTTTTATGTTCTTGCATTTACATTTCAAAAATTAAAAATCAAAACCTTGTGTTTCCTAAATTAGTTCATTTGCATTGCATTGGTGTATGAGATTTACCACTTCTAGTCCTACTTATAGTATCCCAGTTACAAGAAGTCGTAGACTTAGGGTTTCCTTTGATCCTAAGTCTTTCTCTCCTTTCCTTAGGATCCCGAATGATAATTTGATCACTCATGATTCCAATCCTTCTATGGAGCATAACTCTTCTCACTCATCTCATGATGAGGATGATGCTTTAAGAGTTCCTCCTGAACAAGTGCAAAAAATTTCAACTGAACTTGATAAAATGATAAATTGGCTTATTCAAGCAAACCATAATCAATATTCCATCCAAGATATAGAGGCTCTTAAGAAATTCCTTCGTGATAGTGATAAAGGTATTAATCTCTTGCATGGTATCACTCATATTGCACAATTGAATGTTAAACCTTTAGCACAAGAGGCTCAAGATCTAGGATTTACTCCTCCTATCACTAGTGAGGGACCTTCTCTTGTTCCTTTACCTAGCATTCCTACTTATACTCCTTTTATGACTACATCTCTCCCAATTTCTTCTATTCCCATGAGTGTTCCACCGGTATCTCTACCTACCTCACAACCTTCATATCATAGTGTACCTTTTACTTATTCAAATCCCCTTCCAACTGTGGTTCCAAGTGTTTCGTCAGTTGTGTCTTCCATTCTTTCCACTTCCTACACTTTTCCTAGTTTTCTATGCCACCTATGTATTCTAATGATTCCACAATTATTAGTTTGGATCAAACTGTGTCATCTTTACAACAACTTGCATCCTTAACTCAATCCAAGTTTAGCATTCCTACATGTGACATGGGTAGTCCTTTATCCTTAGAAATTATTTGTGTTACTGTCCCTAAGCAAGTCGATATGCCTCATCTTGAGAATTACAATGGTAAAGGCAATCCTGTTACTCATGTTAAAATATTTCAAATCCTTTGTAGTGATTATGCTCATGACCATAGGATTTTAGCTAAACTGTTTGCTAGAAATTTTCATGATAAGGCTTTGCAATGGTATTGTTCTTTACCTCCTTATTCTATTGATTCTTTTCCTAAACTTGCTAATACCTTTATCCAACAATTTCAAAATAACATTGGTCCGCAAGTTTCCTTAACTAATTTAATGCATTGTAAACAAACCATTAAGGAAAAATTGACTGATTTTATTGGTAGATTTAAACATTTGTATGCTCAGATTTCTTATCTTGTTCCTGATATTGATATTCAGCATATGTTTATTTCAAATTTACAAAAGGATATTAGAGATAAGCTTCTACTTACTGAATTTACCTCTTTTCAACAACTTTGTGTAGCACTTCATCATTATCAATTACAAGTGAGCCAATTTGAGAGAAACACTCCAATGGCTCCTGTTC
This sequence comes from Thuja plicata, assembly GCA_018584345.1. Classification (NCBI taxonomy): domain Eukaryota; kingdom Viridiplantae; phylum Streptophyta; class Pinopsida; order Cupressales; family Cupressaceae; genus Thuja; species Thuja plicata. The sequence goes on from MU226203.1 coordinate 3,129,328, forward strand.
CAGTTGATAAGAGTGATACTACTCCTAATCCTAATAATTTTTAGAAACCTAACAACTATATCAAGATTTATAAACAGACGAATTTCGGTTGTTGATCAAGTTGTTGTTGCATCCCACAATGCCACTTCTGCATCCACTGTTTTTCGTATGAATCGTACGCTCACTCCTCTCTCTAAATCTTTACATTTTGTTATGAGTAGGTTGTTAAGTACTAATATGATTACCTTGCCTCCTATTCGACCTCTCCTTCCTACTATAATAGCTTCAAAATCTTTTGATTCTAAAGCTTTTTGCCAATACCATCACTAGAATGGCCATGATACCGAAAAATGTTATTCTCTAAAGCATAAAATTCAAGACTTAATTGATTATAATGATTTATCTGATGATAAATTTGATGGTAATGGGAAATAACCTGTCTCTCCTCCTAATAAAAACCTTCAAATCTATATGAATCCTCTACCTACACATGATACTAATACCATCGCTCAACCATCTTCTATGGATATTGTTTACAATTCAAAGATGGATGATCTTAATCACATTGTTAATCATGTGGAGAGCATTGTTTCATCTCAACCTACTATTCAAGATCCTTTTCCTCCACCTCAACTTCAAGTTCCACCTAAACCTCATAAACAAACTAAGGATAAGTTTAAAGTGACCTCAGGAAATTTCAATTACCTTTGATGATTCTGAGACTATTAAGGCTCCCGATGGTCCCCTTTATATTTATGCTAGGATTTCTATGATACCTACGCATGGTTGTCTTGTTGATACCACATCTTTAATAAATGTCATTGTTGAGGAAATTTTTTTATGAAAAACCTACAACGTGACTATTATGATCCATCAGATGCATGGATCCAAACTTGCAATGGTTTTCTCTATCCTGCACTTGGTTCTATTAACTTGCCTATTGAAATTTGTGGCAAAGTTGTAGATACTACCTTTATTATTATTCCTACTTCTGTTCAATTTCAATTCAAATTTGGTTTGCCTTGGATAACTGCTATGCATGCTATTGCTTCTCCTATTCATAAATGTCTTAAGTTCATTCATAATGGAGAAGTAAAAATGATTAATCATATTTTGTATCAACCTTCTAGGCCTAGAGATTGTGCTACTCTTGATTTTGTTTGGCCTTCGTTACCTAATTCTTGTCCTCCTCACCCTGAAAACCTTTTTCAATCATATCAAGCCTATAAACATCGCAAGATAGTCGAGTTAAGCATGCCTCAGATAGATCTTAACCATGGTCTTTTGTCCACTCTTTCTATACCTCCTTTATCCATTACTACTAGCTCTATTTCTCAACTTCCCAGTGTCATTTCTCAGCCTACTACAAATCCTACCAACCCTCCTATTGAACCTATGAAGGAACCAGTTGTTATTCCTCCTAGTTCTCCACATGTGTCAAACAAAGCAAAACATAATAAATCTGCTAATGAACGTCATAAGATGCATAGAGCTAATGCTAGGGCCCGTGCTTCTGTTCTTCTAAATTCTTTACCTTATTTTGACCAACCTATGCCTGACATGTTGGAAGAATTTAATATTCATAATGATGTTAAGATGAATGAGTATGATGATCGTATTCGAATCTTAGATCCTATTTTAATTAATCTTGATGAGGAGGATACTCTTGCTGATCCTATTGATCTTAGTGATGAATATGAGACCATTGATCTTGATACCAACATACCTCATATTCTTTCAACTCAATTGACAATTACACCTAGTAACAAACAACACAATTCTCAAGAGGATCTTCATTTGGAACTGGCTGTTATTCCTACTATATTGGATATAGTCCCTCTTGTGAGTTGCCCACCTTCCCTAAATGATATAAACTGATATGGGGAGAGTAGGTGATGCGCTTGATTGGCTTATCATTTATGGTAGCCCTTTATGTGTTTGCATGTTGTATTGTGCTTCTCCCATAATGTGTTTGCTAAATGTTTGTTAGACTCTTTTATACGAACCTTGTTACTTTGTTGGTGCAAGGTGATAAAGGAATCAAACCTGCTGTATAATTCCTCTATATGTATCTTTACTCTTCTATATTTTGTTTTCATGTTATTTTGTACTTGTGCTATTATTCGTAAATGTTTTCCTTGTATATTCTACTTGGATCTATGACAGGGTAGCACTGATTCTTTTTGGTCTCCATGTTATGGTCCGAAAAGACTCTTGAGTTTTCTTTCCTCCATTGTGATTAATGTTCTACTTTCTTTGAGGAATGATGTCAATTCATTTTCAATAATATCATATCTATATATACATGTTATCTTATGACCATATTGACCCAACAGTAGGTAGATCCCTTCTGTGTTCTTTGTATGTTTATGTGATATTTCCCTTAATTTGTCTTTGTTTGGGGGCATCTCATAGTGGAAATGTAATCAGTAGAGTTGTTTATGTTTCTGTCAAAGCCATTGCTCCTATTAAAGTGTTAGCAATGAATTTAAAGTGGGGGCATACGCTCTACTCACTTTTTGCACACACACACATTAAAAATATTTTCAAAACTTAAAACTTTTTCCCTTTATGGATTAAAGACTAATCCTTAAAGCATGGATATTTTACTTTTTAGGATCTCTTGATCCCTCCAGTTTAAATTTACATGGATCTCTTGATCCCTCCAATTTTAATTTACAATGTTTTGATCCCTTAAGGCCGGAAGGTGTCCTTAAGAATGGATCTCCCTGATGGGTTGACTAGTGAGTAGCCACATTCACTAGGCAGTTCAACTCCATCTTTCTAGTTGCACTGTTTCCTTGTGTGGTTCACAATGGGACATAAGTTCTCATTGGGCGAGGTAACCACACCCTCTCTCTCTTTATCCTTAACTGGTGATGTCTCTCTTATCATGATCTTAGGGTTGATAAAGACTTAAGTCCCTTGGGGGCTTGAGGATTTCTTTGTCGCTTTTGATTTCAATAAGATTATCTATTCTTCATGATCTCCTTTACCAAGAGTTTGCATCAAGTCCATACTCTTGCTAAAGTGGGAGCTAAATGTATAGTCGGAAAATGGAAGCACTTCCATTGTAGACTGGTTTAGCCTTTTGAGTAAGTGGTTTGGGGTCATGTCAAGTGCCTTAAATGGGTTCCTGACTTGGATCTGGCTTTATCCCCCTATTCTGCCCCATTTCCACTTTTTCCAGCCTATTTCTGACACCCCAGACTGAAAAAATGGGACTTTGACCTCAGGGTCAAGGTCAACATTTTTGGGTCAAGGTCAACCTTGACCTTGACCTAGGTCACAATTGACCTTTTTCAGGCCCTGGGTTCAAATATCAGAATTTTAAGGTTTTCGGATGTTGGTCTTTGGAAAAAGTTAATTCCCACTTTCAGGTCAGCTGTTTCGGTCTTCGGAATAAAAAAATCTTAAATTATATTTAATATAGGTCCTCTTCTAGGGGAATGGGTCTAATTTGAATTTAATTCTCCTATGTAGGCCTCTCTAGAAGATTGTGCCCTAGTTTCATATAAAAGGAAGCTTTCTCCTCTCATTTTCTCTAACAATCTAAGACTTGATATTCACAAGCAACCATAACCATCATTGCAAGAATTCAAAGACTTGAAGAGTGTGATCCAAAGGTGAATAATAAATATTTGAAGCAATCCAAGTAGCCATTGAAGCATTCATCCATTCTCAAGCACTCATTTTCATCTAGGATATCCATTGGTGGCCATTGAAGGATTCAAGCTCCATGGAGCCCTCTTGTTGAAGATTTCTCCATCCACATTCCTCCAAGCCTCTTCCTATTCCAAAAACCCATTCAAGATTGGTGTTTAAGAGCTACAAGCAATTGATTGGAGACATCCTACATTCTACATTCTACATCCTTCTTGGTGCATACATACTTGTGGATTCATGGATTCGAATCCACCAAAAGGACTTCTACAAGCAAGGTGAATTTGTTCATTTACTTTGTTTTACTTATGCAATTTCAATTATACTTTGAGTTTAATTCCAAAACCAGGGTTTGACCAAGGCAAACCCCTCCCCCCAAAAAACAATCCATTTTTCTTGCAGGTATAGGTACAAAACAACAAATTGGAGTGCGGATTTGGATACCCTTTTTGGAAAACTTTTGGGATCCAAAAATAGATTTCCCGTCGAAGACTTTTTAGGTCGATTCTGCCCTAGGTCAAAATTGGAAATTCTGGGTCAATGGTGACATTGACTTGAGGGTACAAATCAGAACTGGGTTAGAATGGAAAAATATTTCTGGGTTTTGTTCGTCTCTGCATTTCTATTCTAGATCTGGTCTCAGATTTTCCACAAACTGAGTGTAGACCCCCAAAAACACCATTCTTCAAATCTGCAACATTTCAATGTTAGTACTTTTCTCCTATCCATTTCAATTAAAGTTATTAATCTATCTAAATCTATTACACATTCAAATAAATAAATGGGTATTTAAGATCTTCCTCTTTGCTCTTATTTCCAAATGATTGATTCATTTATGCATTAATCCTTCCTTTGGGTTAATCAATTTGGATCCTTCATTTGTGTATCTAAGGATAAAAGAAGAGCATCTTATTTACTCCCTACATTTCAAAACACATCCTTTAAATGTAAGATAACATAATATTAAATTCAAACACCATATTTCTTATCTTACAACATGTATGAATGCAACAATGTTTTTTTTAAAATTTTGTAGTTTTTAGAACTGTATGGATGCATAATGCAAATGTTTTTTTGGATTTTTCATGTTTATAATTGAATGCAGGAATAAAACTAATATCTAAACCCTAACGGTTGATCCTCCTTCCCAATTGCATAATTATTATGACCAAATGTGGTCGGGGCCACACTTGGAAGCCCAAGTGCATCCTAGACTACACTTGGGAGCCCCAAGTGTATTTGGGGCAGTATTTGGTAGTCCCAACTGTACAGGACAAAGATCCAACTGGATAGGACAGAGCCCAATTACGCATAATTTCTCCTGGACCTGAAAAATACCACAAAAACACCAAAATTAGTTAGATAAGCACATTCATGTCAGATTCACCAAATGTAAGACCACAAAAAGGGTTAGAAATCATATCAAGGAAACCACAAAACCTTTAACAATATGCAAACCTATCTAATCTACCACTAAAGCCATTGAATGAAAAGGTGCATAAAATAAGCATAAAAACTCAAACACCCCCTTCAAATAATGCTCCAATGTTATCCTTTCTTCTCCATTAAAATAGATTGATGTTTCTCTTTTCCAATGACACAATGCACAAAGACTTGAAAGCAAAAGTGATAACAAGAATACTAGGAGATAGTGGTTCAAGATTTGATCGAGGGAATTGATCTCAATTTATAGATATGAGAGACCAAATTGCAAAATTAGCAATTTGAATGTGCAAATTGGAAATTTGCATTGATTATGACACTTGGTAAAATTGAGAGGGAAATATGTCATATTTGTGACAAATTTTGACAGAATGGAGGCCAAATTAGTGGATGGGGAGATGTAAGAAACATGAAGGGAAGGTGTAAAAGTTGAAACTAATTAATAGGAGATGAAGGCTATAAAATAATAAGGGGATATGTGAGGTGGATTTATGAGAATTAATACATTTAAGAAATGCAATATTCCTCATAAATGGGAAATTAGCATTTATGAAACTCTAAATTCTATAAACTAGAAATTAGCCAATTAATTAATATGTCATTAATTAATTATGGAGACTTAGGATAAGGAATGAATAAATATAATTTATTCATAAAAGGTAGGGATAAACCATAGGTCATTCATCCCAAGAGGAAAAATTAGTGGATCATTGGCCAAATTGAAGGCATTAATGCACAATTGAATTAATTTGATGATATTGATGAGGATTGGGAAAAATTATGATGGCTCCAGAATGGTTTAGGAAAAGATGATGCATTGATGAACTTTGACAATTCTCTCGAAATAATGATGATCTAAAATAGCATTGATGAACTTGGACAATGCTTATTGAATTGATGATGATAGGCTGATAGCAATAGCATTGATGAACTTGGATAATGCTATCAAATGGATGATGAAAGGAGATGAGGCATTTATGAACTTTAACAATGCCCTAGGATGCTGAGATTGGAATAATGGTGACAAGATTGACTAGATTTGAAAAGGATTTGATAGATTTGAAAGTGATTTAATTAGGCATCGATGAACTTGGACAATACCCTAGAGTGATTGGAATGAGTCCAAAATGATATTGGACTGATTAGGAAGAGATTATGACTAATTTGAATTGATATAGGATGATTTGATATAGTTTAGGAATGTTTAGGATTGATCATGATCATTTAGAAAATGATTAATTCAGCCAAGAGGACATAAATATTAGCAATTAATTGAATAATTCACAATATTTAATTAATGATGAAAGACACAATGTTGTCATATAATAAAGATCACATACGCAACATAGAGGAATAATTAGAACGCAAAAAATGTTCCAATTGTAATACCAAAAAAATGTTAAACACGTAGACTAGAAGACTCGAACCATTTTTGAGCGTCTACATGTAGAATACCTCAAAAAGATTCTCTCATCACATCTTGCATCAAACTTCCCTAGATTGTCTTCATATTTTTTAATATAACTTTTGCTTCCAAAGATCTTGAAATATTTGATAGTAGACGCCTTTCCAAACCACAACTCATAAGCTATCTTTGTATGATTTACTCTCACCTGTACCCTATTAAGAAGGTAAACAACAATATGCACAACATATCTCTGGTACACTAGATAGTATAGCATCTTTTAACATACTTCTAGCCATTTCTACAACCATTTTATTCTTCCTTTAAACTAATTCATTATGCTCTAGAGTCCTAAGAGAAAATAATTATCTCCTAATGCCACGATCTTTACAAAAACTATCAAATTCGTGGAATGTAAATTCACATCCTCTATTAGATCTCAAACATTTGATTACAACACCCATTTAATTCTTAACCAACTTCTTGAAAATCTTAAAACTATGAAATGCTTTTTATTTTTCTCTCAAAAATGTGACCCAAGTCATCTTAGAATAATCATCAATAAGTAACATGAAGTACCTTTCACCATTCAATCCTCTTGTCCTTGTGGGTCTATATAAATTTGTATGTATTAGCTCTTATGCCCTTGTGGTAAAAAAATCCTTGTTTTTGTACTTGTTCCTATTCTTCTTTCCCACATGAAATTCTCTGCACATAATATTAGTAGGCTTGATTATTTTGGGTAGATCTCTCACAACATTGGCATAACTAATATTCATCATGTTATCAAAGTTAATTTGCCACATCCTTTAATGTCATAACCAACACTCACTGCTCTGAGCCAAAGAACAACTGACTCCACTCTTTTCCTTAATATATCAAACATTTCCATTTATCATACCTTTTTCCATTATTCTTCTCAAACCTTTTCTAATTTCACATCTAGATCTATGAAATCTAACCTCAAATCCCTTACTGCACAACTGACTTACACTTAATAGATTGCACGTTAACCTTTAACATAATAAACATCACCATCTTTATGTTTTCTATCAATAGATATGATTCCCTTACCATAAATAGGTGCAGAGCGTTTGCCAACAAATGTGATTGATCCTCCATTATAATTTTCTATCTTAAAAAAATTTCTATTGTCTCGTGTCATGTGATTTGAACATTCAAAATCAATTATCTAAGGTTTGGATTATTATTTTGCATGTAGAACATTTTTAATAGTTTTTTTTTTTTTGTAGCATTTTGACTTTTGGATTGTTACTATCCTCCTCCTTAATAGCTAAGAACAACACTTAATAATTTGAATCATTTTCATCTTCATCCTTGGATGAATGACTATCCATTGAACAAAATCTCTTCTTGTCTTTATCTTTTTTATTTGCTCTAGTATTTCTATTTACCCTTCTAGAACTATCTTTTCTCTCATAATCTTTAGACATCTTATTATCTTCATTGAAAGGGCATCTAGCAACATAATGTCCTACTCTTCCACAATTAAAACACTTTAAGAGTAACTTACCTTTATAATTTTCAGATCCTTTCTTTAATATTATGATAAATTTAGTTTCTTCATCATCTGGATCACAACTTGCCTCAAGTAAATCATCTATCTTCTTGTTATATTTGAATACAACATCCTTATTTTCATATTGGCTTTCCTCAAGTTCAGATATCTCAAAGGCATAGACTATCCCATAGTTTTCTTCTATGAGTGTACTCCATATCATTACTCTATTGAATGACAACCAACAAGGTTTTGTAGGGTCTAGTCATAGTTCTTATAATTGTTAGAATAACTATGAGGGGGGGTGGGGGGGTGTGAATCAGTGGCCTCAAAAATAATCTAATATCAACCCAAAAACTTAGTACCACCATTCTAAGTCTCTAGTTATCTTCAATCCTACAAGATGTATGCCTTGAAATAATTTTATCAAATAACTACTCCTCGAAGTTCACTGTTAAACTTTATTCTTAAGCTTTACCGAATTGCAGTCTAGCATTTACCGAAATACAGTAAATAATCTAGTGTTTACCGATCAATCCTATTTTAGTAATGTGTAAAGAAAAACATCAAAGCAATTATTCATAAACACATTTAACATGTGGAAACCTTGTTAAGGGAAAAACCACTTGGGACCAGTAACCCAAAATTTTCACTCTTCTGAAGTGAGCTTGGTGAAGAGCCAACCCTGTTAAAGGTTACAAACACACTGTTAAGTGTGACCTTGTTAGAGGATTTATCACTAACAGTTTATCACTTGATATCTGGCATTCACTATGCTATCTTCCTGATAAACCTTTTGATACTCCTTGAGATGTATCTCAATATATAAAGGATTGTTAAGTCTTTCTCAATTAAGAGACTTTATGATCCAATAGTTAAAGTAAAACAATATATGATCTATTCATAAATACAACTTAGAATTGTAGATTTTCAGATCTATTTTAAGCTCATAATACCTTTCTGATCAATGTTTCTTTTCTATCCTTTTGCTCCACTTCTTTCTGCTCGGTGATGCTATGCTTTTCTGTTGCTCGATGTCCACAGAAATATTAGCTCTATTCTTCAGCTTGTTTGATCGGTACTGTATGAATTCTTTCTTCACCAATATTATCTTCAACATCTTCTTCTCTATTCACTCCCCTAATTCACAATTAATTATCTTGTCTCTTTATAGACATGATTTCATTGTTTCTAGGTCTTTGTCTTTCTTTTTCTTTACGTGATTCGTAAATCTCGTCATTCTTGCTTTAAAGATTACTTCAGTTTTATCCTACAGATTTCTCCTTGACAACTAGAATAAAATAGCTTTAAAACTCTAGCTTATCTCTAGCTTTTAACTTATTGATGAAAACAATGTAATCAACTAGTTAACTCCATCTTTAGCTCTTCCCAGCTAAGTCTTTTGTCATTTCAAAACTTTAGTTCTTTCTGGTGTTTAACTCCTTGTTAGCTTAGTATTTACTTTAGTTGTCCTCGGGCATCTCTGTCCGTCGGGGTTGTCTGTCCGTCGGGTAACACTGTGGTTCTTCTCATCGGTAATGCTTGCTTGGGTTTCTTTCTTGGGTATCACTGTGACTCTTCTCTCAGGGTTCTCTATCTGTCGGGGTGCACTATCCATCGGTGTTTGTTGTCACTTAGTGTATACTAAACTTTTATGCATTACTAATAGCATAACATTTATCTCTCTATTTCTTTGAAGTCTTTGACACTATGTATACAACCAATTAGATTATATCAAGTTGACATCAATGACAATACAATACATTAACTGATTTAATGTCTTGCATTAACTTTCTGTAGCTTGGTGATTATCAACTTAACATCTTCAAACATTCAATCAGTTATAGTTCATCAATATCTCCCTTTGGCATTGATGGCAACATACTACATTAATACAATATGAAATATATCAGTTGTAGTTCATCAATATACCAAACTTATTGTTCTATAACCAATACAAATGTCTGGCTCTCGGTAAGCTCTTCTAGCTTAGATTTGATTCTTGCAGAGCACTGTCTTCAATCTTTTATTCCCTTCACTGGATAGATGTAACAACTTCTGATTTTGTCTCTCCCTTTGATGTAGAATCTTTTCTCTGATGTTTTCTCTCCCTTTGACAGTTCCTCTCCTTGATCATCTCTTTTTCCTTTGACATTAATCTCCCCCTTAGGATAATTATGATGGATATTTCATATTAAGTCATCTCTCCCTTTGACAACAATGCCAAAGTCATATCTATTTATTTAATATATTCCTTGAATTTCCTTTCCATCAGCATAATAGCTTTGTATTAGCCAAGAATATCTCTAGTGTTCAATGCAGATAAGTTCCTTGTTGTGTATAGATGTATCTTTGCAGTCCATCTCTTTGCTTGCATCAACATGAATGATTTTCTGATTGTGTGTAGGCTGATGCAGCCTCCTAGACAATTTAATGACCAATATACAAGGGTCAGACCCCTAGTCTCTTTCTCAGGTACTCAAATGTATCTTTAGGCAATGACTTTGTGAATATGTCTGCTAATTGTTCCTTGGATTGAACATATTCTAGTATCACCTCTTTCTCTTTCACTTGTTCTCTTAAGTAATGATACTTGATAGCGATATGCTTTGTCTTAGCATGCATGACTAGATTCTTGATATGTTTATTACACTGGTATTATCACAATATATAATCACTGGTTCAAGAAATTTCATATTCATACCTTCTAGTAATTGCTTGATCCATGCAATGTTAGAGCAGTTTGCAGCAGTAACCACATATTCTCCTTCTGTAGTAGATTGTGAGATGCATCCTTGCTTCTTACTGATCCACGTGACAAGTTTGTCATTTATGAAGAATGCTCCTCCAGTTGTTCTCTTTCTGTCATCTAAGTTTCCAGCCCAATCAGCATCCGTATAAACTTGAAGCTCAAATTTGCCTTCTCTTTTATACCTTAAGCCATAGTCTTCGGTATTCTTTAGATATCTCAGAATTCTTTTGACAGCATTCATGTGTGATTCCTTGGGATTAGCAGAGAATATAGTAACTATTCCAATTGCATGTGCTATATCTGGTCTAGTATGAACAACATTCATTAGCTTTCCAATCGTAGATCTATATAGAGTCTGATTTACCTTGGGTGACTTGTCTTCCTGTTACCCAATTTTTTACATTCTGTGCATTTTTGGCCCTTGTCTGTGTTTTCCCGCCTAAGGATGGCTAGATCCTTTCAAAGGCTCTTATTCTTGTCTCATCGCGCAGTCGCGGTGATTTTATGTTCAAATCATTCAGTTGCGCGAGTGCGCGATGAGCTGCCAATCGCAGTCGTCGCGCAATCGCGATCTATTTTTGAAATGGTCTTTTCTGTCTGCGAGTGAGCGACGAGCTCGAATGGGAATGCATCGCGCAGTCACGCTGACGGTTTCAACAGGAAAAAAGGGTCCGCGACCGAGCGACCAAAGGATGTGAAATGCTCATCGCTCAATCGCTACAGTTGTCACATAAAAGGAAAAGAGGCTGCGGGTGTGCGACGAGTTGAAGGGTAATGTTGTCGCGTACTCGCCGAGCAGAAAAGATAAACAAAATATTGCTCACGAGTGCGTGATCAAGCAGGAAATGAGACCTCGTCGCTCACTCACTGAGCAATTCACGCAAAGGAGAAACAGTCTGCGGGTCTGCGACGAGCTGAAGCAGACGTTGTCGCGCAGTCACTGTGCAATTAAAACAAAGTAAAGACTGCTCACGACTGTGCGATTAATGAATAGAAAAGCTGCTTGTCGCTCAGTCGCGAAGTAATAAAGATAAAGGAATATATGTCTGCGGGACCCACCTCAGTCGCTTGATCGCGTGAAGTTTCAGCAGTTAGTAAAAAATGCCTCCCGACTTTGCGATCGCCTTTGGTCGCCTTGTCACCAGAACAGAGAGATGACTCAGCATCCCAGTGCGCAGAAAAGTAACCAATGGTCGTGTGACAGGTGGCATATGGCAGGTGGTTGTGGGTCCTCAGTCGGGTGATCGCCAGACGAAGGAAGTTGATCACACGACTTGGCGACTAAGTGTTTCTTTGCCCTAGTCGCAGGATCGCAGGAAGATTTAAGGGCAGCCTCAGTTTTTAAGCAATTAAATGCCAGTCGTCCGATGCAAAGCACAGATGATCCAACGACGGACGCGTGGTCGGGTGATCAAAGTGCCCTACGTGAAAATTACTCCCGAATCAGCGCCAAGGGGTTGTCGCGTTGTCGCTGAAAAGGTTAAGGGCACATGCTGACTGATAAGAAGGATTCCCCGACTTGGCGACTAGGCTTTGTCACGTGGTCTCGAGACAGAGAGATAGCATCTGGCGATCAAGCGACAAGCTGTGACGGTCTGAGGTAGAAGTTAGGCGCTGGGTCGCTAGAAGAATGGTGAGTTAAGTAAAATGCCTCGCGACTTTGATTTCACACGGTCGCCTTATCGCTGGATCTGAGCTTGGGTCAGCTGAGGTAAAGAAAGACCATTGTCGCCTAGTCTGGAGATTAAACCCTGGTTAAGAAAAAGTGCTCGCGATAAAGAGACTAACGGTCAGTCGCGTGGTCGCAGGACTTTAAATTTGAATATTTGGTGGCAGATTTGGCAGGGGAGAGCACTCAGTAGCCATGGTTTCTCTGTGCTCATGTTCCAGAGCTGATCAGAGAGGTTTCAATTGCAGAAGACCATGCACAGAGAGTCTGTTGATCCCAGATTTAGATTTGTTCGACGTCGGTGGAGAAATAGAAGATTCAGAGCGTGGAAAAAGATACAGAGTCCAATCAGAAGTTATTGCTCTCGGGTGCAATTGGCAGAAGGACATGGTCATGATCGATGGCTCATTGATGAGAATTTGAGCGGCGGCCGTCAAGGGTCACTTCCCATCCTGGGGGACTGTGATCAGCTGGTGAGCATTCATGACAGAGACTTAGTTGCTGAGTATTGCTCATGGATTCAGGTTGCGTGTCTACGGGCATGATCCAGTATAGGGATGGGCGCAAGTTAGAAATCTAATTTGATCGATTTACCTTGGTGCACATTTATGGCCAGATTAGATTTTTATCCTAGGGTCAATTATTCTATTGTAAATCTGTAACCCTAGTTAGGTTCTGAGACTCCTGCATGCGTGCATGGGAGTATTTAAAGTTTTTTGAGAGCTTTAGTGCTCAGGAGTTGACATTTTGTAAAGATAATTCGTTCTTTCCAGGAGTTATCTGAGGCATTCTTTCTGCCCTCTGACTTTTACATTCTGTAATCTTCTCATTGATCATGCAAGCTGCTGGAAGTACTTTGTGATAATCCTTCATATCCCTATG
>MU226203.1:3149771-3167006 GCA_018584345.1 Thuja plicata
TATATGTTGATGATATGTTGTTGTTTGGGAAGGGTAAGGGTATGATTTTTGATTTTAAATCTCAGTTGTCAGCACAGTTTGAGATGAAATATCTTGGGGCAGCAAGGTACATCTTGGGTATGGAAATTAGTAGAGACAGGTCTAACATAAAAATTTGGTTAGTCAGAGTAAGTATGTGAAGTCTGTGTTGGATAGATTCAGCATGGCAGATTGTAGACCACTATGTGTTCCTGTTTCAGTGGGAGAAAAGTTATCTGTAGATGATTGTCCAAAATCTCCTAGTGAGGTGGAGGACATGAGTAGAGTACCTTATGCTAGTGCAGTTGGCAGTCTTATGTATGTTATGGTCTATACTAGACCAGACATTTCCCAAGCAGTGGGAGTCCTGAGTCAATTTATGGCTAACCCTGGACGAGTACATTGGGATGCAGTTAAGCGAGTATTAAGATATTTGAGGGGTACATCAAATTACTCCATATGTTACCATGGTAACTCTTTTGGATCTCCACATTCAGTTTGTATTCATGGGTTTGTGGATTCAGATTGGGTAGGTGATATTAACAATAGGAGATCCACCAGTGCTTATGTGTTCACTATGTTTGGTGGTGCCATCAGTTGGATGAGTAAGCGACAACCTATGGTTGCTTTGTCCACTAAAGAAGCTGAGTACATGGCTGCTACTCATGCTTTTAAGGAAGCCATTTGGCTTAGGAGATTGTGTTCTGATGTTGGTATTGATGCATAACATATTACTATTTGGTGTGACAGTCAGAGTGCTATTTGCCTTGCAAAGAATCCAACTTTCCATGCCAGAACGAAGCACATTGATGTGCAGTTTCACTTTGTGAGAGATATGATGGAAGATGGAAAGGTAAATTTGGAGAAGGTAGATACTGTGAAGAATGTTGCAGATGCATTAACGAAACCAGTGGGCACTGCGAAGTTCATATGGTGTTTGGAGTCTATGGGCCTTTTGGCCTATAGCGGTTAGTTCCTGTTATGTTCCTATTGCTCTTACAAGGTGTTCGACAAGTGGGAGAATGTTAGGAATAAGGTGTCTCAACCTTGGATAATTCCTATTCTTATTATTTTCTTTATAAAATGTATTTCTTGCAAATAATGTAATTAAGTGTGAGTGTACATGTCTAGTTGGCATGTTGATGTGTCACTCCACTTGATGTGTCAGCATCTTGAATTGTGTGTAAGGAGATCACGGCTAAAACAATTATGATGGATTCCTATGACACATAAGAGCTATTTCTATAAGGATCTATGATGGGTGAAGACATGCAATGACATGTGGCAACTGATAAAGTTGAGTACTGTACACTCTTCCATAATCCTGGGGTTCCTATTTTCTCGGAGAATGGTAAAACCCTAATGCAGCTATTTTAGGGTTCCTATTTTCTCAGAGAATGGTAAAACCCTAATGCGGCTATCTTTGGAAGTTGCCCTAAAAAGGAAAGCACGTGATATAAGCTTTTTTTTAGGGTTGCAGACAGATATAGGAAAAAGAGTGTATTGTTGGTATGATCGGGTGCTAATGGATTAGTCTTTGTGTGTCGATTGTCTCCTGAAAGAACTTGCATTGCAAGTGTGTTGTAACCGTTGTGTTGAAGATAATACATTGTGAAGGTTTTGGAGTGCTAGGGTTTTTTACTGAAAGGTTTTCCCGAGGCTAAATCATTGTTTCATTCTCTATTTTCTTTATGCATGGTATATGGCTGCAATATCTTTGTTAAAGTAGTTAACGAATCTGAAATTGTAAGGATTTGAAAGAATTTGCACAATACTTTCCTTTAGAGATTAGTGTAGGAAGCTATTTTCGCACCTGAGTTTCCTTACAGGTGATTCCACCTCACTATAATAAAGTCTTCTTTGTCAAGTCCAAAGACTCCAAAGCCATGGTAACTTCTTTCTCATGATTCTGACTATCATCGTGAGAAAGCCTTGTCTGTTGTATTGAGCAGCGCCACTCCCAGCCCTGCTTGCAGGGGTGTATGACTTTCAAGTGTTGGTGTGGCTATGAGGCCCCAGCCCTGTATTAGGGATACCAAATTTTATTGTGAATGGAAGCCCACTAAAAACTTTCTTAGTTAGATGCCTACCCGGATCACCTTCGAAAGAAGACATAATCTGTGCGCAGGGAGGGGGAAGAATCTCTCCCCTAGATTCTCAACATAGGTATGCACTTGGATGCATAAGGTGGTATATGATGTTGGCCCCTACTTTAAGGATAACCTTCAAACATATATTACTGAGTCCTTGGAAACACCAAAAACACGGGCGCCCTCTCGGGGGTGACATTGCTGTGTGAGGTGCACGCATGCGCATAAGTCAATGAGGCACGGATTTTGTCTTCTCTACCATTTTTTTTGTAGGGATAACTAAGTGTTTGTTTCGAGTCTTAAATTGTCCAATCATGATTAAATAAAGACTCCCGTGATTCTGCCAAGTTGCCTTGTCCTTGGTAGAATTGTTTGCGACTACTTCTTGCGTCACTATTGCTTGATCAAAACTTTGTGCTTGTTAACGATTGCTTGTCACATTCAAACTGAGATTGTTGATCTGAACTATCATAAAACTGTCCTAAATCTAGACATTTTGTTAGAGAACAGTCCTAACTATGTCTCAAAATCTGATTTTTGTCTCGAAAATTGAGTTGATCTATTGAAACCTAGAGTTTTCTCGCGTGAGATTCCAGAAACTGAGCACTTCCTCGCGTGAGATTTCATTTTATCATGCGCAGTTATGAGTTTCCTCGCGTGAACCAGCACTTTCTCATGTGAATCTGTCCTCTGGTGTCCTAAAATAGCAAGTTATTTCTTGTTAACTAATGAGTTTTTTGCCTGATCTAATTTTTGTCTGAGATCTGATTGCCTGTTTCCATGTTGTCTGCAGTCTAAAATTGATTATCTTGAGTTGTGAACCGACCGATCCTTGCTCAAACTCATTTTGTCTCTTTGTCTCTGTCCTACCTTTCTGTGCTTTTGTACCTTGCAATGCAATAGTCACATCTCGACTATTCTAGCCAAACTCTCAATGATTAGTGTCGGGTGCATTTCACATCTTGGTTGTTTTAGCCTTTATCTCCTTTTTTCTATTTCTAGAGATAGAGTTCTGAGTTGGATCCTAATTTCTATCTCGTTTCATCTTTGTCTATGCCTATTATGACTAGAAGCAACAACATATTTCCCATTTATGGTTTCAGAATAGGTAGAGGTAAACCTCGTAATCAAGGAAGAGGTCATTCTGAACCTATTGTTCAATCTGATAGTCAAGAGGGATCCTCACATTCCTCTTCGTCGTTCACTATAGATCCCAGTCTGAATCAGAAACCAGTGTTCTAGTTGTGCTATAATCCCTTGTTTCAAGATCAATAGAACCCATTTCTTTCGGATCAACAAAACTTTGGAAGGCCATCTACTTGGGTCGACCCTATTGACTATCCTCGCTGCCTTATTGATCCTTTTGATCATACCAATCCTTTTGGTCCTATCGATCTTCGTGAACCTATTGATCCTTCCAAACCCATCGACCCCTTTGATCTGCCAAAAGTTACATTGGTCATGAACTCTCAGCTCGATACACACACTCACACTGAAGTTGTGCACATGGCACAATCCCACATCAACAACATGGGAAGCCCTTTTGATTACCTACAAGGTCAATATAGCGAGTTCCATGACCAATCTCAAAATGATCAGGATCAACTAGGTGATCAGCATCACCATCGCCCTCCTCCACATGACCAGAGTCAAGATCAGAACCCAAGCATTTATGAGATCCTCGGTAATGATGATGAGCCGATAACTCAAGATGACATAGATGCTAGAAAATCTAATAAGGCTCTCATCAAGATGATGGAAATTCTCCTTGTGGAAGATAAAGAGAAATATTTTCTAGATTTGGCAAACCAAGGAGTTAAGCTACCCCCAAATTTCCAAGTGGAAACACTTGTGGCTAAAGAAGAAGAGACTGAGACTACCAAATTAAAAAAGATGATTCAATATATGCAAAACCAAATTAGCCAACTTGTAAAGGATAAGGACAAAGTCACAAAAAAATTCACGATGGAGAGCATTTGTCCTTTTTCTTTTGATAGGAGTCTTCATATGCCACCTTTTCCCAAGGGTGTGGAACTCCCTAAGTATGATAAATATCTGGGTACCACCAATCCTCAGGATCATCTGAGAGAATTTGGGGCCCTATCTATGGATTTCATTCATGATCAAACTTATTTAATGCATCTCTTTCCCTGAAGTCTGGGTGGACCTGCCATGGAGTGGTTCTCTTGACTACCCACCGACATTAAGACTTTTGATGAGATTGCAAATCTCTTTATCCAGCATTATTCTCACAACATACAACATCTCGTCAACATCAGGGACCTTTGCAATCTCAATAAAACACAAGGGGAGCCATTCCTGACATTTCTCCTGAGATGGAGATAGCTTTGCACCAAGTATCCTCGTAAAATACCCGAATCTGAGAAACTCAACATCTTCTTGGACAATCTCACTCCTGATTTTGGGTATCAGGTATAGCTTCAAGGTCCCCTCAATTTTGACAGCATGATTAAGTAGGCTGTGAGGATAGAGGCATTTATGGTTAAGAAAGGGGAATTAACTTTGTACAAAGACAATAAACAAGGTTCCTCCTCTTCCAACAAAGATAAAGGGAAGTTTGTCAACAAGAATAGGGACGTTGTGAATGATGGAGTGGTTGATAATGTGACCCTGACTTCTTCAAAACTAGTTTTCAATCTCACTTCTAGTATACAAGCGATCAAAACTGCTGAAAAGGCTGCAACAAACACTCAACCGCCTTCTAGATTCTCTAGAAACAAACCTTGGGCCCCTCGACCCAAGCGTGAATTCACTTCCTTGGGAGAACCGCTTGATGTAGTTTATAAGACTTTGGTGCAAAATCAAGTTCTCACTCCTTTGGACAAGTGTCTATATGATCCACAACTATGACCCCATTGGTGGAACGACAACGCATACTGTGACTATCACCAAAACAAGGGTCATAAGACTTCTACTTGTCTTCATTTGTGTCATAAGGTCCAAGATCTGATTGATAATGGTGATATTGTTGTGGATAATCATAATAAGAATTCAGATCACTAGGCATTTAAAAATCCCTTTCCTCATCACGAGAAAGGTGAGTCTTCCAACACTAAGAACAATAATGCCAAGGTTAAATACATGCATACCACTAATGACAATGTCATAAATATGATCAAACATGTCAAAGTTGAGTATTGTGATGTGATTAATATCAAGGGGAGCAGGGATGCTCCTAAGCCTAAGACCTTGTTTGTCTTGAGAGGCCCTAGGTCTCACTCGTATGAATCTGAATCATCTCAGGATTGCACAAATGTTGTCACTAGATCCCGTGCTAAGATCACTCTCAAGGGTCCTGACCCTCCTGCTACTACATATGCACCGAAATAACCCACGGATAAAGCTGTTGTTGGCCCTGCCAACAAGACCACGAAAATGGTTCCCACACCTCCTACTGCTAATTATAGCATTGTTGACCAGCTGCAAAGAACCAACGCTCAAATAACCATCTTTGAGATGTTGAAGATCTCCCCTGCTCACAAGCAAATTCTAGATAAAGCCCTTGCAGAGGCTAACGTCCCCAAAGACATTAATCTTGATCAATTTCAATCTATGGTGGGTCACTTAACTTCACCGCACTACCTGTCTTTCTTAGAAGAAGATGACCATTCGATCAGCCACCCGCATAACGCTCCTTTGCATATAGAGGTCATGATTAACAAAAAACTCATCCGCTGCGTCCTTATTGATAATGGTGTTGACCTCAATATTTTCTCTACTCACTTCCTCGCTCAGCTAGGCTATGATGAAGATCGCATAGATTCCCGCAAGAGAATTACTATTAAAGCCTATGATGAAGAAGAAAGAAAGTCTAAAGGTTTAGTTGTGCTACCCATTTAGGTTGGATCGGTTGAAAGAGATGTCACATGTCAAGTGCTGGACCTTCCTCTTGCTTATAACATCCTATTAGGAAGACCGTGGATCCATGAAATGCAAGTGGTTCCCTCTATATATCATTAGTGCATCAAGTTTCCTTTCCATGGTGCAGAAGTGACAGTTCCTGCTAATATGGGCTCTTCTTGTAATACGCTCACACAGTCAGCTGATAGTCTTGTTCCTACTAACAGAGAATACAAATAATTTTGTGATGCCAAGATTAGAGACATGGAATAGACTTTGAAAATCAAAGACATGGGCATGGGGGTATCAAATAGAACCTGTGCTATCATTAGCAGCTCTACCTCCGTCTCCTCATTCTTATTGGAGACCTTCTGAGAACAATAAATCTTCTACTGCTCCTCCTAAAATAGTTTATGATGGTGCCTTTGTATGGGCTTCAACACCATTAGAAGATGAAGATGAGGAAAGAGCTATTAAAGCTTGGCTTTATAAAGGAAAGGACATATTTGAACAGATTGCCCCTACTCGTGAACTAGATCCCAATAATGAAGGTCTTAAAATCATGAAACACTTTGGATACAAAGGGAGTGGTCCAATAGGGATGAATGGCAATGGGTTAGTTGAACCTATTAAATCTACAGGTCAAAAGGTGAAAGATACAATTGGTTTAGGCTTCAAGAAGATCCTATTCCATCTAAGGATTAACAAATTTTTATCTAAATCTGAACCTGGATCAGAACCAAAACCTGAGGGCACAACTACAGTTGACACCGCAGAGGATAGCTCTGATGAGGATCCCTTTCCTTATCCTATTCCTCCAAATTTGGTAGCATTCTTTGCTGAGCCAGATGATGTCATAAAACATATCAATACAGCTAAGGTTGGAAGTGACTCCAATGGCACTATTCCATTCACTTCTCTGACATACGAACAATGGAAAGTGTCACAAGATCCTAGTTTCCAAGGTGAACGATACATACCATCACAGTTTCAAGAGCAGTTTGCACAAGAATAGGCTGGTATCACAAGAAATCCCAAACCATCATGGTGCAAACATCCCAGTCAGAGTTCAAACATAGATTCCCATGAATATGAGTTCGACAATTTTTCATAAGGATCCTATGAAAAGCTTCTCGACATAGGTGACGAGTCTAGTGTAAGGTCTAATGAGTCTGATTCCATAAATGTTAGCGTGTCTTCTACTACTGTCGCTACGGGTCAAAGGGATTCGAATACACCTTTGGATGAGATTTTTCTAGGTCTTAGCTTACTAGTCAGTGCTTTCAATGATTATACCATGAATGCACTTGAACCTGTCACTTCTCTCTCACTCCAACATCCTGAGCTAATAGACTGGAATTCCCCTTCCTCGTCCAATGAAGCCCTCACATTCCATAATGACTATGCTCTAGCCTATTATCTCCAAGTTGTTGAACCTGTAACATCCTCCACTAGCGAAGATAGTGTCAACATGACCGAAAGTGATATCAAGTATCTTAGTCATAAAATCAAAAAGAAAAAGAAAAGGCGCTCTGACGGTGAAACCCACATTGTGGCAGTGTCAGAGCCAAAAAAAGTAAAAAGAATAGACATATCAGAAGGTGAAAACCTCTTCGAGGCACCTGAGGATGAGATACTTGATGTGCTTCTAAGTCATTTCTAGGAACGATCATCGATGCTAATTGAGCTGACTCGGCCAGTAAATCTAGGTACAGAAGAACATCCACACATTATTCATGTGGCTAAATCATTGTTTGCATAAGAACTCAAAGAATTCACAGATTTCTTCAAAGAGAAAAAGATAAAATTTGCATGGACATACTCTGACATGCCTGGTGTAGATCCTGATCTTATCATGCATCACCTATAAATAGCTCCTAGAGTAAAACCAATCAAGCAGAAACTCAGAAAAATGCATCCACATGTGGCTCTACTTGTCAAGGCAAAATTAGAGAAACTTCTAAAAGTGGGGTTCATCAAAGCAATTGATTATGCAGAATGGATCTCCAATATAGTTCCATTGATGAAGCATGATAAATCTATCAGAGTCTATATAGACTTCAGGGACTTAAATAAGGCATGTCCAAAGGATGATTTTCCACTACCCAATATTGATATGATTATGGATATGACAACAGGATACAAAATGTACTCCCTAATGGATGGTTTCTCTGGCTACAACCAAATCAAAATTATGCCAGAGGACCAAGAAAAGACTACTTTCAATTGTGCATGGGGCACTTTCTGCTAGAATTTTATGCCTTTTGGTCTTAAGAATGCTGGAGCCACGTATCAGAGAGCAGTCACTACTATATTTCATGATATGATGCACAAAACAATGGAGGATTATGTTGATGACACCCTTGCTAAAATTATGGATAGGAAAACACATCTTACTAATCCAGGCCCTATACTGGATCCTATGGAAAATTTTAGACTACGTCTCAATCCTAAGAAATGTGCATTTGGAGTAACTTCTGGAAAATTGCTTGGTTATATCATCTCCGCAAAAGGAATCGAGGTGGATCCTGAAAAGGTGCAAGCTATCATGGAAATGCCTCCACCTCAAAATATTAGACAAATTAGAGGTCTTCAAGGTCGGCTTTAGTCTATCCGACACTTCATCTCGTAGCTAGCTGACAAGTCAGTCATTTACTAAAACTCTACATAAAGGTGTGACCTATGAAGGGAATAAAGAATGTGAACAAGGTTTTCAACAAATCAAACAATATCTAGCCAATCCACCTATATTAATGCCTCCTATTCATGGGAAGCCATTAATCTTATACATCTCAGCTACATAAACATCTTTGGGTGCTCTATTGGCTCAATAATATGAAAACAATAAAGAAAGAGCAATCTATTACATCAACATAACATTGGTCTCCTATGAAATGAATTATTCTGTCATTGAGAAAGCTTGCTTAGTGATGGTGTTCGCTTCCCAGAAGTTACAACATTACATGCTTGCTCACACTACAAGACTCATTGCATAAATTAATCCATTAAAGTACTTACTCAACAAAGTTGCCCTCATGGGTAGATTAGCTAAGTGGGTCATGATACTTAGTGAATTTGACATTAAGTATGTGGAGAGAAAAGCTATCAAAGGGCAAGCAATTATAGATCAGTTGGCTGAGACACCTATTACAAACCATCAACCATGGAGGATTGAGTTCCCAGATGAGTCCATCATGCTTCTCACACATCAGTCATGGACCATGTTCTTTGATGGATCATTCACCTAGCAGGGGTCAGGTGTCAGAATCTTGTGCATTACACCTCAGCGGTATTCATTACCAAAGGCTTACAAAATGATGTTTCCTTGCACTAATAACACTGTTGAGTGTGAAGCCTTGATTAATGTATTAAAGATCACTATTGAATGGCGTGTCAATGAGCTAAAGGTCTTTGGAGATTCACAGTTGGTTATCAATCAGGTGAATGATATCTACCAAATAAAAGATGAAAAACCAGTGCCTTATAAAAAGATCGTTGATGATATCAAGAAATACTTTGCACACATTACTTTCCAACAAATTCCAAGGGCAGATAATAAAGCAATCGATGTCATGGCTACTCTGGCTTCCATGTTACAAATGCCAGAAAATGACTTCAGACATGAATTCCTAGTGGAGACGTTATGCTACCCTGCTTATAATTCCCCTAAATCCTGAATGATATGTTCAGTCATTGGACATGACTCGTCCCGCTACCACCATATTTACTCCTACCTTTGTGACTAGATTATTTTAGACACTTACACCTGAAATGAGAAATGTCACTTAATCCGCAGTGCTTCATGGTTTGTCATCATAGCTAACGAATTATATAGGCGAGGTCTAGACGGTACCCTCCTTAGGTGTTTAGAACCTGATGAGTCTAAGCATGCGTTAGTAGAGGTGCATGAAGGCGTTTGTGGATCTCACTCAAATGGCCGGATACTGGCCCACAAACTTATTAGAGCTGGTTACTATTGGCCGGATATGGAGAAAGAAGCTACACAATTTGCTCAATCTTGCAAACAATGCCAGCTACATGGAAATATGATCCATGCTCTTGCCAAGGAGCTCATTCCTTTCATCGTCTTTTGGCCATTTCAGCAATGGACCTTTGACTTGGTGGGTCAGATACATCTGTCTTCTTCAAGAGGACATAAATACATCATTACTGCTACAGACTATTTCACCAAGTGGGTCGAGGCAGTGCCTCTCATTGTAGCTGATGGCAAGTATGTGGCCATGTTTATACTGAACTACATCATCTGTAAAAATGGTGTACCCTCATCAATAATCACTGACAATGGGGGGAAATTCAAGAACAAGGATCTAACAGATTTATGCACTAAGTTCATAATTATTCAACACTGGTCTTCTATCTATTATCCCTAGGGTAATGGATAGGTGGAAGCTTCAAATAAGACTATTCTCAAGATTTTACACCGCATAGTCCACAAATCTGGACGAGACTGGCATCTCTAGATTAATCTGGCTTTATGGGCTTACCACACCAACATAAAAACACCAAAAGGGGCTATGCCCTTTGCTCTAGTTAATGGTGCAGATGTAGTGCTTCCTATTGAAGTTGAGATTCCCACCTTGTGAGTCTCTCTGAAGGGCCTCATTACTGATGATGATATTAGCATATCTCAGCTACAAGAGCTAGAACTACTAGGTGAACGTCAAAAAGTGGCGTTTGATCATCTCCAAGCATATCAAAAGATAATATCTAAAATCTACAACAAGAAGGTCAGACCAAGAGAATTCCAAATGGGTGATCTCGTCCTGAGAGAGAACCCCAAGAATCAATAGCAGCAGGTCTAGAAAGGAAAATTTGAACCAAACTGGCTTGGTTCGTATGTTATCACTGCAGTATTTGGGTCTAGCGCTTACTAGCTCTCTACCACAAAGGGGGAACAACTCAAAGATCCTATTAATGCTCTTCATCTGAAAAAATTATACAGTTGAGATGTCTTTTGAATGCTCATGTACATACTCTATTCTGAGAAAATCCTAAAAATTGCAAAATGTCCTAAAAAATGATCATCTTAGTGAAAACCTGGCAAACAGGCACTTTGATGTATCTATTATCCTGGTGAAAACCTGGTAAACAGGCACCTTGATAATACCAAAAAAACATAAAAATATAAAAATATAAAAAATATAAAAATATAAAAAATATAAAAAATTTGAAAAAATGAAAAATACAAAAAATGAGAAAAAGAGAAAAATGTGTCATTGATGAAAACCTGGTAAACATGCATCATGGTAGCAAAAATAGAATTTCTGCCAAGATAGTGAAAACCTGGTAAACAGACACCTCTTATTTTGCAATGCTCTATCTATCGCGGCATCCTTTGGTTGTCTTGCAGTTTCCTCTCCTATTTTCCTGCTTTAGTTTGCTTTCCTACTTTAGTTTGCTTTCCTGCTTTAGTTTGCTCGCTCATGCATTCACTCTCAGTTATTTTTGAGATTTTCCTCGACTTCACATGGATTGAAATTGGTCACACTCAGGGGCATCTTCCTGGCCTAGGGGCATTGTCCTATCTTTTGGATTCTCTCTCCTCTTCGCATCAGTCACTAGTGGTTCTCACTGAGTCTGCCTGCTGATGCCTAGATCTCACATCGATCTTTATGCTTGAGAATATTTCTCACGTCAGTCACCAATTATTCTTACTGCATCTGCCTACTGTTGCTATACGACTGAGATTTCTCACATCAATTCACTATCTGCATATTTGACATCAATCCGTTCATTACTTGGGGGCATATCTCCCTACTTTGATCACATCTTCGGTTTACACTCGAGTCAGTAATCTTGTCAGTTCTAAAGGACAACTATCTACTGGCACAAACTGGTATTTCTCAACACCCCAATCAAATAGTATTTTTCAATACTATCTTTGGACACATCTGTGTTTTTCAACACACATCGGACATCACAACGTAAACATCTCTTGATAGTAATCAAACATAATGCACTCACAAGCACAACATTGTTTTTCAACACCCTAAACACATGCACATTCGTAAACTTTGAAATATGTTGAGCTATGATTGAATATTTCTTTGTATGCTTCCTGTTCTCATGTTTTTCATTGATATTTTCTTTTGTCTACTACTTGTTGGTGTAGTTTTGATGATCCAACAACGTCAAATAAACATGGTGTATGTGATAAGAGCTTCTGCATTAAGGTGGAAAAGCCTCACATCCCTTGATCTTGTTTATTTGTATGCCAAGGGGAGGTTGGAACTATCTCCTTGACTGTTATTTCTCTGTTTGTTTACTTGTGTACTCTTACTGTATCAAACTGGAAAAAATGTTAAGGTCATCTCGGCTTTTGTGCTCTGGTGCTTATGTTCATTTCCTACATTTTATCCAATGAAAGTCATATCCACATCCTCATGGTTGCAGTGGCACCAGTAAGGATTGTATTGACTCTGATGTTCCAAAATAATCGATGATGATAATGCGACGAGTCCAACAACCAAGTCCTAGGGTTGCATTTAGCTTAGGATTGCATTCACATTTTAAAATTGCATAGCAATAGTTTTGGTGCTCTCTTCATTGTCTTCTCATTCTTTGAAGGTCATCATCTTTTGTCCTGGATTCCTCTTGACTGCACAAGCGTTCGGTCCTTGCTCTCGATCTTCATTCATATTCTTTTGGTTAGTACCTGTCATATATTGCAATATCCTGCATGAGATGATTAGTACCATTGCATTCATTACAAAAGTGCATTTCCATACATTCATTTGCATTTACATATCTATAAATATGTGCATCCATTATGAGCATACATCAAATCATACATAGCTTTTATCCATCTAACATCTATCATTGCATGACATTCATTCATTCATACATCAATAAAACATGTGCATAAACATTTGCATATTTGTCCATGACATACATTTCTAATCCATACATCTGATCATATGGGATGCATCTCACAAGACATACAAGTTTGAAGCAATATATAAACAAGTACAATGATGCCAAAATCGAGCTCATATATATATCAATCGATCAAATGTACAAGGGTGCTACTCGAGCACAGTGTATCAAAATAGTGGTACAATATATATCAATGTGTCTCATTTAGCCACTCCCACCTGGAGGAGGTGGCATGACATGCTGCTGAGGAGGTGCCTGTGGAGCAACCCGTGCCCCAACATACTCTGAAAATGGTAGAACCTGGTTCGCTACCTCAGGAACTGCGATCATGTATGCAACATAGTAATAGGTTGACTGAGCAGCCTCATATCTCGCCTCTATTTGCGCTCTGGCTAATGCCTCCTATAAACCTCAGATCTCTCGATCCCGCTCGGTCACCCGGGTCTCCTGGATGACCACCTATGTATGGTAGTCATCCCACTCCCTCTATATCTGCCTCACTCTCTCCCAACTCTTCCTGGGAGCCTCCTATAATTGTGCTACCTGTCCTCTTGTCAATGGATCGACCGTAACAGTATCAGCCATAACGGTATCCTCCCCCTACTCAGTGGACCTCTCCTGAGTACCACTGCTCCCTACACCTATGTATGATCCCATCCGTCTAGGAAGAAGGGGACTCATCCTAGGCCTCAGTTGTACTCTCTACTAAGGTAATACCTGTTGTGGTGGTGGTTGTTGTGCCTGCTATGGTGGCGGCTACAGTACCTGCTGCTGCGGTGGTGGTTGTAACACCTATTGTACCTATGAGCCCATGCCAACAGGGTCTGTAAATCTTGGGAAAGGGTGAGCTAAAATATGATCCCTATATGCAGGTGTCATCCCTACATTCGTCACCACTGCTAAATAATCCCACCTAGCTGGTGGTACCCGTGCATCTATCATGCTCCTCCCTCGGTCTAGTTGTCACTGCCAGCCCTTCTTCATCTCATTGACGAATCGAGAATAGGTACAATACTCCTGAGAGACATCTTGCATTCTCCTAAACTGTCGTAGGACCCATGTCAATAGGAAGCGCTCAGTGACACTGGTAGTGCACCCGATCAAAGGATGCGAGAAGAACATATGTGGCAGCTCATGTCGTGCATCATCCCAAACCTTTGTGGCTATCCACAACCTCCATATAATTGTTGCCATGTCATCTAGTTGTGCTCGCCACTAATCTGTCTTACCCAATGCTGGCTGAGTCATAGGGCCTACATACCTGTAAATATATGGCTCTAAAGGCTGTCGAGTATCATGAAATATCAGCCGACATATGGGAAGGTGCTCCTAGGCCCAGATCTGTAGAACCACGACTCCTGTCACCATGGTATGTGCGCTCCGATACACAATCTCATGCATCTCATGGTACATCTGTGTGAGCATGCACTGCCCCATCTGAATCTCACTACTAGGCTAGCTAGCATCCGCTGCAGCATAACTCCCCAGCCGCACTCCAATCTGTGCTGATCCTGATCTGGTACCAAGTGCCAACTCACGAACATCGCCAAGACAACTGCTAATGTATGATCTACACCGTACTTGCTCGATAAATCCTCCCAAGAGATGGCTCAACCCATCACCAGATCATCCTGTAAGATCGCTCTTAGTGCAAGTGTACCTGCTCTCGGCTGGGTATCATACTCCACGCGAGCCCTGTGGAATGGTACTCTAAGGATCTTGTATATGTCCTCAAGGGTGACTGTCATCTCCCCCTGCGGTAAATGGAAAGTGTTCATCTCCGAATGGAAATGCTTGATAAGTGCACCCAATAGACCACGAGTTACCTAAATCTCGGGTACATCACGAAGATATGATAGACCTAGCCCATCGATATGGGCACCATCAGTGTTCGTTAGTCTCCGCAGCAGCTCACCCGTGACGGAATGGTGTGACCAAAACGCGATATCAGGGAAGTCAACCTGCAAAGCAAGCGACGACATGTGATCAGTATCTCAACATGATGATTTTTCAAAGCAATGACAATAAATGCAGCTATGGATCTATCCTAAACATAGTTCTAAGGAATTCTAACTGGCTAACTCTGTGACATCAAGGACGACAGCTTTCTAGATCTGCAAGTAGTTCCCATGCAAGGAAACTCTTTTCCTGTGCAAGATTTATGTTTCGCGTGAGACAGGATCTCTCTTCGCGCGAGATTTCATCACTAGTTATGAAATCTCACGCGACATCGTCGTGTACCTCACGCGAGCTCGCGGAGGGACCCCACACAAGGAAGCCCTAACCCATGCGAGGAATCCAATTTCTCACGCGAGGGGCAACCTTCGCCGATGCGAGAGAACTATTCCCTTGCATGAGACTTTACGTGATCAGACTTAAAAGCTATAAAAAAACATGCTAAAAAGATCTATAAATCAATAAAAATTTGAAATGCAAGATGGTGTTTTGATTACTTACAGGTGCGCCATACTCTGGTGGCCGGTTGTGTCGTCGGGAGAGCTTGAATCAATGTGTACGCACAGGAATGCTATCAATATTAGCTTGAGCTCTCGCCATCTCTAAAGTCAAAAGTGAATAATGATTTGAAAATGACCCCTCCGGGCCTTGTATAACTTTTGACCTAATTTTCAAAAGTGCTATGTTTTCCGCGAAAAGTGCACCCTTGGCTAAATCAGTCGTTCTAAATCTATTTTCGTGATTGTGATCAAAATCAAAATCTAACACTCCTAAGTAGCTCAAAATCATGTTTTAAAATTTTGGGACCAACTTGCTCCGGCGCTTGTGCAGTCAATTTTTTGATGTCGCTTTCTTGTCAGAATCATCTATTGTCATCATTTTCTCAGCTTCTGCAATCTTTTCATCAAAGTCAACTCCAGTCAATTCTTGTCAAACTTGGTCAACTACTGTCAAACCTAGTCAACAGGACCTTCCGACTGCTCTAAATTGATTCTGCCTTCTCTTAATCTATCTCTGCATTCCTCTGGATCTTTGATCTTACTTCTATCTGCAATCTTTTGTTGTCAATCATCTTTCTATTGTGTCATCTTTCGATTTCGCTCTCGAGGGGGCAGGATGATTGCATAATTGAATCTTTTTACATTATTCTCGAATCAGTCTGATCTAAATCAAAAGTCCCCATTGCTAGGGGATCTCATCACTTGGGGCATATTTAGTATTTCATACCTTATGGTCAAAATTGGATATTCCATGATCTTGAATCTCTAGGGGCATCTTGATGCCTCGCATCTTGTCATCTATCTTTCTAGATATCTGAGCAAGCTAACTCAGATCCTCAAGGATCAAGCTTTGTTCTGGAGATGATTTTTGAAATCTCATTGGGTATTGGGGAAATCTAACCCTAATTCCTGAGAGTCATGCTACGATCTGAAGACAACTCTCAAAAGCTCTTTTAGACCGTTATCTAGGCAATCTAACCCAGATCTCAGAGGGCTAACCTTCGTATTAGGTAAATCTAACCCTTATTCTAAAGATACTCCTAAAATCTTCATCAGTTATCAGTGGACATTCGGGCAATCTAACCCTGATTCCAATCTTTTCTCAAGTGGTATTTGGACTGTTGTCTTCGCAATCTAACTTAGACTTCAGAAAATCATGCTTCCTTCTAAAGATGGTTCTGCTTCTCAATCTGATCAATGTCTTGGCAACCTAACCTAGACTCTCGAAATCTTCATCTTCACATCAGACTATTCTTTGAATCAACGCGCTGCTCGCATATCAATTCAAAGAGGGGCAAAATGTAACACCCCAAAATTGGCACCTTACAATTCTAAACAATTTTGGTGCATTTTCTCATCATTGAAGTCCTATTGTACTAGGCAAATTCTCCTTCCTAATTGTCTTTAATTGACTTAGTCTCTAATGCAGAAGACCTAAATTTGCATAAATCCTACACCATATTTAATTCCTAAATTTTCAAGATTTATTAGCTAAAAAATCCCTATGATTAATTAATTTAATTCTAAAGTCCCAAGTACTTTTAAATTAAATTAATCCCACCCCCTTTAGCTAATACACATCAAAAGGAATTAAATAATTATTTGGTTATTTGAATGGATTATCCTCACTTGAAATTTAATAATTCAAGATGAAAAGCCACCCATGTGGCAATAATTCATTTACTTAATTAAATAATTCCTTCAATTTTGTCTCACCTTCCTCCATTGAGATGAAGAGTCAGTCGTTTCTTTCCAAGAAACTCTTCATCCTCTTTTCAGGCTCTTATATATTATGGACCTTCTTTCCTTCATTTTGGAGGAGCAATTTTAGAGTACCAAAACTATAGTGAAATATTGTCTCAATTTTCTCATGTTTTCAATCTTTTATTGCATATTAGTATAATTTCATTTAG
>MU226203.1:3178088-3225294 GCA_018584345.1 Thuja plicata
AAATCTTAATTTTAGTTAATTTTTATAATCTTATGTAATTGAATATTGCCTTCTTATGTAATTTATTCTTTTGCTTCATTCAATTAAATAAAAATAATAAATAAAAATTAGTATTCCATTTTTAAATTACCTATTTCACTTTACATAGACCTCTCGTAAAATAAATATGCTATTTTTTTAATCTATAATAGGTAGATATTATTAGTAATCAAAATGAAATATTACATATAACTTCGAACGGTTCTGAGATTGTCATCCACCAGATTTCATTATCTAACACAATCCTATAATCTACTAATAAAAACAATCCATGAAATCTCTATTGGACATTATAGTCACTTTACAGTAACTATAGAAAAGAGCTGAGGTCGTGTTCATCCCACCAAACCAGCTTTGCGAGTGCCTCTTTCCTCCTGCTGTAAATATTCCAGCTTTATCCACATTCCTCTGGGTGCCTTCATCTTGCTTGATCTTCAATATCATTCCCGTGAGTTTTTCAAAATTTCACATTTTCCAAGTTCCACACTTCTGCAAATTTCATTAAAGTTTCGGCTTCTATGATCAACAAATTTTCAAAATTTGAACTTACAAAATGGGCCATATTGATCACTCCTTTCCTACCTGCTTATCACCTCTCTGTCCCCTTTTCTTTCTAGGCACATTTTCATAGAGTGCTATGTGCTTCTCATCTGCTTTAACCTTAGCCTTCTAAACTTCATCCTTCAAAAGTCGACATTTGTTGCCAATGTCCACCTTATAGGCTTCCTTATTCACCTTTCCCCACCACCTCAGGAAAGGGACACAACCATAAACCCTACCATCAGTCTCATCCTCAAAGCATTCTTGATAATTTAATCCAATTCGAGGTGCTGCCCACTCAAGGATTGAGTCCAGGCCTATTAACAATTCGTTATCAAACATTACTTTTATCACGTGCTTTACCGAGCCCTTTTTGGTTCACCCAAATGCAACGCCCATGCTACCACCATGGATATTACATTGACATTTAACCTCCATTTCATTTTCCTTTCTTGGAAGTGTCTGCCCAAGACTTCAATTGCAGTGAGTGCTACACTTTGCTCCTTCAAATTTAGCATTCCCAATATTCGCTCCTTACTTACGGGCCCCTTAAAAGACTTTTGTTGCTTCATAGTGTCCACAAAAAATGAGGCCTTCATTGTAAACTTTGTCTTTTCTCTGTCTTTTCTTTCCCTGCACTGTAATTATAAGAAAAATCAATTACCTTTTGCATTTCTCGGTGGTTGAGGCGAAGAAGTAGGTATTACTCCATACAAGAACTACAACTCAAAGTTTGCACCTTTCAACTAGGCACCTGCCAAGCCTGCCATCATAATCATTATATTGTTTGGCATTGCCACTATCTTTCTCCTTTCGCGAGTAGTTATTAATTACTCTTTAAGAGCTGGCCGAGCTATTATTATGGGCATGATTAACTTAAACATCCACTCTCCAAGCTGACATCACCTTTAATTCAATTTTTGTTGAAGTGAAAGGGTGACCAACGTCTATATTTGAAAATGCTTAAAGTGTAAAAAAAGCCCACAACCAGACCATTTGAAAACTTAAAACTTCTACACCCCAATTGAAAATTCTTCAAAATGAATTTGCTTTGCATTAATTAAAGTGGAGGCCCATTTTGAAAGAATATCAACATCTTGATTCCCTTCTCGCTTGACATGGCTAATTCTAAAATCTTGGAAAGACTAAAGTAAAGAGTTGATTTATGTCACAATATTAGCAAAGTGCCATGCATTGACATCACCATTTTTAATTGCATTCACAATCACCTGTGAATCCCCTTCCAAATGTATTCTTTTAACCTTTAGTCTGAGGCCCAATTGGATAGCAAGTAGTGCTGCCCTTACCTCAACAACATTGTTGGTCCCATCATGTAATTTCTGAGCAAAAAATGCAATCATATTCCCATTCCAATATCTAGCTATGACTCTTGCTCCACATGGGCCTGGATTACCTTTGGAGGCTCTATCAAAATTTATTTTAATCCAGTCATTATCTGATTTAGCGCACTCTACATTCTTCCCCACCCTACTTATATTCTTGACCTGACTCATATCTCCATTTTGAATTCTCAACCATGGCCACTCAGCATGAAGCTTCCTATCACTTACCGAGTAGACCAAGGCACCCCTCTGATTCATAAGTTTAACTTTCATAACTTCCTCGATTGATGTAGTGATTCTACTTTTTACTCTGTCCAATGTTTCCTCCTTCCCCTGAAATATTCTCCTCTTCCTCTCCTTCCATAGTTCCCATAGGATGTTAGAGGGTTATATGTTCCATAGAGGACACATGACTGTGGCTTTGATTGGTGTAGGGAAGCACTCAAAAATAATTTTAATTGTATTGGGCAACGATCCAATCCAGTGCAATTTTGATTTAATCATTTGCCAACAATCATTTGCAAATGGGCACTAAATCAAAAGATGATCCACATATTCAGTGGAAAAGTTACATAGCATACATTTGGTTGGCCCACAATAACCAAATCATTTTCTTCTTTCTGTTATTAAGATCCTTACATGCAATGCCAACCATGCAAAAGGGCCCACTTTAGGTAAACAATTCTTGTCCTAACATAGCTTAACCGACCACCCCCTGTAGGCCTCTTCATTCTCTAAAGTTTTGTAACCCAAATTTACTGAATATGAGCCATTTTTTGCTGCACACTAGATTATTTTATCAGCTTTGGACGTTCTCACCACATTCCTTGACTGGAATAAGGTCTCCATAATTCCCTTTTGATGATCATTTAAACCTGAGTTGTCCAAACTCTTCCAAGACCATTGAGGGCCAAAATGAGTGTCCTTAAAAACAAGGTAGTCTGAGACCTTATCCCCCATCTTTCAGTCAAAATTCTGCTCACCTCCATATAATCATCCTCATTTTTAAATGTTTCATTTCCATTCCAAGAATCCCTCCAGAAGAAGACATTGTTGCCATCTCCAATTTGCCAAGAGACGTGGTCCATAATGACACTTTTATATTCCAGTATAAAATTCCAAACTGTTGATCCCTTTGGTGGGTTTCTAATAGTCATAATTCTCTATTTACATTAGAATCCAAATATTTAGCCTTAACTATCCTGACCCAGAGTCTTTGGGGGTCACTATAAATACTCCAAACTGGCTTGGCTCCTAGAGCTTGGTTCATCCTCTTCCAATTCTTCAAGCAATTCCGCCTTTGAATTTGTTATTGAGGATTTTGTCCTAAGATAGCAAAGGCCACTTGTCCTCTTCACCATTACCACTCTAGAAGAATTTTCTCATCCATTTTTCAATAAAGTTGAGGACTTTACTAGGTATCCTAAGGTAGCTCATTGAGAAAATGAGGATTGCAGATATCACTATTTGCAGTAAAAGGATTCTCCATGCTGAGGTTAGCCATTTACTCTTCTATCCATCTATTCTCTTAATGCAGTTATTCATAAGATCTTTCCAAAGGCGAGACTTGAAAATTCCCTAAAAAATTGGCACCCCAAATATTTTCCTAGCAGTTTACCCTGTTTGATTTCTAGAATGTTGCATAACTGTCGTTGCGAATCTATACTTGCGTTAAAGAAATAGATTTAAGATTTCTTCCAGTTTACACACTGACCCGAGGCTGCACTAAATATATCTAGAGTGGATTTAATTACCCTGGCCACTCTAGTTGTAGCATCCCACATTAAGTAGTTATCATCTACAAATTGCAAATGTGTTGTAGGTTCCAACCCTTCTGCAATAGATATGCCTTTCCAAACTCCCTCTTGTCTTTTGTTGGATATTAATCTCCCCAAAGCTTTAGCCATGATTATGAAAAGGAAGGGAGAGATAGGGTCTCCCTGTCTTAGACCTCTTGAAGTTTCAAAGAAACCCCGTGGGCTTCCATTCACCAAGATGGAGATTCTAGGAGTGTTAATGTAGCTAGATATCCACTTCAGCCAATCCTCGCCAAACCCAAACTACTGAAGCATGTCTATTATGAAGGATCTATTTACATGATCATAAGACTTTTTGATATCCAATTTAATCACCATTTTAGCCACCTTTACTTGTCTGACTGTGTGAATGGCTTCGTGTGCAATTATGATCCCTTCCAAAATGGATCTATTGGGAGAAAAACCACTCTGTTCCGGGGATATAATATGTTCAAGTAGGGGCTTGAGTCTATTTTCTATCACCTTAGCAATTACCTTATAGGCGGTATTGCACAGTGCAATAGGTCTAAACTCATCAAAGGTTTGACTTCCCCCCTTCTTTGGAATCTAAGAAATGAAGGTATTATTTAAATCCTTCAATATGAATCCCCCTTTCTAGGACTCCTCCTCCACCTCCCAAAGATCTTCTCCCATAATATTCCAAGTTTTTGAAATAATATTGCATTAAAACCATATGGCCTCGGGGCTTTATCACTCCCCAATTCACACAAAGCTTTGCTTACCTCCTACTTTGAAATTGGAGCTATTAGAATATTATTTTGAGCCTCTATTAATTTACTGGGGATTATGTTTAACAAATCCTCTGTTCCCCTTAGCCCCCCTAAGTTATTGACAAAGATGTTCTAAAAATAATTAACAGCCTCCTGATTTATTTGTTGTATACCTGTGATTATGTCACCCTGTGCATTCTTTATAGAAAAAATCATATTCCTTGCTCTTCTCACTTTCACAAACTTATGAGAGAATTTTGTGTTACGGTCCCCCTCTTTAAGCCATGTTTCTCTTGACTTATGTTTCTAGAAAGTCTTCTCCCTTGCCAAGATCTCTTTATATCTTTTGTGGAGCTCCTGCTCCTCCTCATATGTTTGCTCATCCATTCCATTAGCAATAAGTTTGTCATTTAAAACAACTAAGTTTTTTTCCAAGTTCTATTTTTCTACAAAGATATTTTTAAAAGAATCTCTATTCCAGATTTCTAATTGATCTTTAAGGAATTGTAAACATTTGAAGAAGATAAAATATTTATTACCTTCCCAATAAGGGGTATTTTTCCACCATTCAGCAACTCTAGACATGAATTCAGCATTCGTCAACCACATTGATTCAAACTTGAAAGGTGAACATTTAGGGGTAATGTCTTCCTGAATGTTGCAACATATAGGAAAGTGGTATGGCCCTGTGATTGGGAGAATGTCCGCGTTGCATAGCCAATTGCACTGATCCCACTGTCCCACTTGCATGAACCTATCCAATTTCTCAGCAATATTAAGGAAGCCCTTTCTTCTATTAGTCCAAGTAAAATCCCCCTTCCTAAAATCAAGATCTACTAAACGATTATTCAGGACAAAATCAAAAAAGTCTCTTTGACTGTTGCCTGACCATCTTCTTCCCCCCTTTTTTTTCCTGTCGGGCTCAGGATAACATTAAAACGACCGCCTAACAGAAAGAGGTCATCCCTCCTTAATTCCAAAAAATCAGAAATAACTTTCCATTACTCTTTTTTTTTTTTTTTTTTTCCTGAAGAGTTATTTGGTCCATATATATTGAAGACATAGAACTTGGAGAGAAGTTGTTTGGAAGTAACTTCAATCCACTGCCAATTAATAGATTGTCTTATAAGTCGAACATCAACAACACTTTTGTCCCATAATATACATAGCCCTCTCGAGGCTCCTCTTGAGTCAGATAAACCCCCCATCTTCTAAAATGTCTCCTAAAGAAATCTTTATCATTCTCTTTCAACTTGGTTTCTTGAATTAGCACTATTTCCGCCCTCACCTGATCCATAATCCTCTTGATAAGGCGAATCTTGTCAGGGGCATTGCAACCCTTGACATTCCATGAAAGGAGCCTCATTGCTGCCAAAAAAAAGGCGTAGCCTTTTCCTGATCTCAACAATTTTGTTTGGTTTGCTGCACACCCAACCATTTCTAATTTTTCTCTGTTAGACTATGCTCCTCTTTTCCTTCTCTCTCCTAGATTTGGTTTGATTAAGATAGAATTTGATTGTTCTAAACCTCTCGGGTCCAAGATGTTTGGAGTTGTATAAACACCCAAATCATCCTCCTCTCCTTCCTTGCTCTATGAGCTATAAATTGAGTCAGATTCAATCAGGTCCTTACTACTATCCCTTACATCTGCAAATGAACCTTCTAGGTTGTGGATTGGAGAGATTCTTCCATCATTGGCCTCCCTTTTATTAGCACCATCATTCCATCCCTCCCTCAGACTGATATTCAATTATTTTCTTTCAAGGTGTTCCTCCTCTTGAGGGTTTGCCCCTCTATTATCACCCATTTTTAGCACGGCTTCAAGTCTTAGGTCTAAAGAGGGATAGGTGTCACGGATAAAGTCACCACCACCTAAGTTGTGGACTGGGCTTACTTCCTTTATAATGCACTATTGTAAATCAACCGCCTCTAATGTTTGGAAACTTTAATGTTCCTCATAGAGATTTGCTTGTTGTTGTTCCCCATTTCCCATTTCTTAGAATCCGCTTTGAGATAAATCAAAGGGGGTTTCACACACCATTTGAGTTGACATTTCTACTTGTGGAACTTCCTCTATCCATAAATGAGATTCCCTCATAAAACATATATCAATCTCCTCCTTTTGCCTTCTATCTACTAGATCTTGACATATGTCCATTTTCTTGAGGGCCTACAAGTCTGTTGTTGGACTGAGTAGAGATTCCTTGCCTTCTGTCAAGTGTAATAAGATGTCCACCAGTCTTGATTCCTCTGTGCTTTTCCCGTTGTCCCTGCTTCCATCTTGATCTTTGGTTGACATCCCATCATTCTTCATTTCTTCTGCTACCAGGGGCTGCCACCAGTCTCCATTTTTTCAGTGTGGATGATAATGGGGGTTGGCATCTCATAACAAGTTTGGTGCCAAACAAGGATCCTAGGGGTGACTGCATAGTTCATTGCATTAATGACTTGCTCATATTTGACAAATTTTCCCAATGACTCCCCTAATATTTGCATTGTTTCTGCTCCCCAATATTCCTATGGCAAGTTTTCCAGTCTGAACCAGATTGGGGTTTCCTTCACCGTTTCCTTCTTTGTGTCCATTTCTTGAGGTAGATGCCTTTTCCATCAATCATGTAGGGGCCATTTCCAAGGATCCAATCTTTATCCTCCTTGGTGGAGCAAATAATAAGGTAAAATCCGTTATGCATAGTTTTCATTGAAATAAAGGAGCCTTGCCATTGTTGTTCACACCACAATTTGATTTTGCTATAGGATGGCCGCGAGCCTAGCCATTTTAAAACTAAAGCTTTATCTTGCAAAAATGCTCTATTCTCTATCCACTGGGGGTTATTGAGCACTACTGTTGCATAAGATGTGGCTACAAAGACATTATCACTAACCTTCAGATGTTTGTCTTGTGTTTGGGTCGGTGCCCTGTTCGGCTCCAGGACGTCATTGGGTTTCTTTCTCCATAACTTTCTAGCAATGCGTTGAAATTTGAAACCTTTCTCGATGGGCAGAGGGCCATTGTTGCCCACCGTCGTTCGTTTCCTATTCTCCCACTTCCTTCCATTCCTTCTGTCCACAGGCCAACCATTGCTCCTTGAACTGATGTCATTCTGCTCACGAATAAAT
Organism: Thuja plicata; assembly: GCA_018584345.1. Classification (NCBI taxonomy): domain Eukaryota; kingdom Viridiplantae; phylum Streptophyta; class Pinopsida; order Cupressales; family Cupressaceae; genus Thuja; species Thuja plicata. Next base: position 3,185,655 of record MU226203.1, read on the forward strand.
GTGCTGTAAGAATCCTGCCCCCTTTTGTTGAAAGGCCATCGCTGTTGTGGCAAAAAAATAGATCGATAATGCCCCTGCTGGTTGTGATCGCCATTTTCCACCTTTGGCGGCCAAGCGCCAAGCCGACCGTTGCACACACTCCATCATAATATTTTATGTTGTCGATGTTATTGCATAATAAATATGCTAATTTTACTATAAACCTATTTTATATATTTATTACTTAAAAAACAAAACAAAACAAAACAAAACAATACACTGGTATCTCTTCTTTATTTTACTATCTATATTTATATGTATACTAATTTTAGTATAACTTATGCTAGTTTCAGCATTTTAGTAGTTTCATTTCGGCTTGGGATGACATTAAGATTTCTCATCCATCAATATTCCCTGTGAATTAATCCTCTGCATCGTTGGTTTGCTCTACAGAATTTACGATATGGTAGTTTTCGTCGAGGCAATGTGATCGCTATCATCTTGTGATCTTTATCGTCTTCCAGGTTCTAAAAGGTATCGCCTCTATAGCTTTTCGATTTGCCTTCCATTTAGGGCTTTTGAGATTTTATTCTTCCTGTAGGTCACGATCATCTTTACCATCCTTGACAAATTTATATTGCCTGGCATGTTTGCCTTGCTTTGACATCTGTTGCAATCCCTAGGTGCGTGTCCATATTCATGGCATTAATTGTGTTAAAGGTTTATTCTCATAATCTGAGTTTCTGAATAAATTCCCTCATCGATTTTTCTTTGAACTGCCTTAGGCTGTCCTTACTCATGATCCATCTCAGTAACAAGCATTGCGATGCATTCCAACCTCGGGGCTCAGTTCAGTCTTTGAAATTGTCGCTATTCTTTTGCTCATTTCCACCATGTTTCAGAGAAGCAAAGCTAAAATGGGAAGATGCACCCATATTAGACTGTAGAGAGCAGCTCTTTAGATGGATCAATGGTCGAACCCCACCTCTTTATGTAAATCCACTGGATCCAATAACTAGGGTTCGCTCTTTCAGATCAATCTCTAGCCTTGATTTTTGAGAAACAGGCAAAAACGAATCTTCTATAACGGGCATAGATACAGACAAAGCTCTTATAAGTTGTTTTCTCATTTTTGTTTTTCTAGTGCTCTTGAACTGAACAATTTATATTTGACAGTATTTAATATGCGTTAGACGCAACAAGGATGTAATTATTTTTCATGGTTTTTTTGTTGTTTACTCTCAGGTTATTGATATTATTGATGGTTCAAGTTTCAAGTGTCGTAGATATTCTTGGATCCAAATTCCAGCTGATAATTCTTTTCCTGCCCCTTTTATGTTAGGTTTGTTGACTGATGGAGAGGAACTCATTTGTTTAACTTTTTTTGAAAAAAATCCCAGAATTGGTAATTTGAAAGGAAACACTAAAAACAGTTATGGAAGGGGATCGACCAATTATAAAAAAATGGATCGTGTTTTATCCCATATATATAAACTCCAAGAAGACATTGCCAGAGGGTCGACGCATTAATGCAAGTAAAGCCTGTGAGAACCCAACTTGTATTGAAATTGCAGATTCTTGCACATATCTGAAACTTCCTTGTGTTATCGAGGTATGCTTCTCCCTTTTGGATTTTTATATCTAAAAGAAATTATTTCCTACACGGAGTTGTTTTTATATTTATTATTTGTTGTCAACATGAACTAAGATATATATAACCATGATTTATTTCAATTTTCATACAGGCTGACAAGGCGTATCCCAGAGATTTTATGCAAAGGGGTAGAGTTAGAGTTCAACTAAAACGGGAAGATGGAACTGTAATAAATCCATCAATACCTTCAAGTAAGTGAATCTTAAATCAGCTTTTCTGGTTGTCTAATAAATGGCTCGCGTGAAAAAATATGTGACATTGCTAGTCCAGAACGCTTTTCATACAATGATATATACTCTTGGTTTTTGTATTGTATTCTAGCAGATGCTTGTATTGCCATCCTTTTTGCCATTCTGTTTTGCATCATTCATTCTTTTATGTTTTGTATTCACAGTGTTTGAGTTTTTAATTTCCTAAACTTTTTATAAAGGTTTATATTTTGTATAAGCATGCACATTGTGTGTATTTCCGGAGCATGTATTTCTCACACTAATGTCTGAACTCATATAATTGCTCTCTACCTTAGGTCTAAACATTTTATATATAAATTTATCATTCTTTACTGTTGCACATAATTTTTTATATTTGATAAGCATCTCATCAAGATATAAACATTCCAAGCCTTCGAAGAAAAATACTTTGAATTTAATTAAATAGTTAGATTAGCCAAATAGATCCATTTTCCTCCTCCCCCAGCTTTGTCCTCTTGCCTTGATGATTAGCCCAGTAGTATGACTTGCAAAGTCAGAGTAAAAAGGAATTTATGAAGTTGATTCTATTGTGGTAAAAATTCTTGATATATTAACAAGGATCGAAAGATCCATATATACAAATGAATGGAATGATGTTTCCTTAGGAAACGATTGCAAAGAATAGAAACATTCTATTCTAACTACAGAAAACTAAATATTAGAAACATTCTAATATTTACAATATATTTACAAACAGATAATAGATAACCATTAATAGAATATAAATATTAATTTAATACCCTCCTTTAATGGTTAATCTATCCACTACACCAAGCTGTCCTCTGAATTCGGCAAACTTGTCTGGACCAAGAGGCTTGGTGAGAATGTCCGTAGTCTGTTCCACTGTAGGAACATATTGCAAATGTATTGTCCCGTCTTCAACCAATTGCCGAATGTAGTGACAGTGAACTTGAACATGCTTGGTTCTTTCATGGAAGACAGGTTCTTTCATGGAAGACATCTGCATATCCCCAAGCATCCGACGAAGCCAAACAGCTTCACAACCTGCCTTAATTGTCCCTCTGTATTCGATCTCTGTAGAGGAGAGAGAAACTACCTGCTGCTTTTTACTGGTCCATGCGATGGCACCAGATCCCAAACTAAACACATATCCAGAGGTTGACTTTTTATTGTCAACAGAGCCTGCCCAATATGAATCTGTGAAACCACTGAGTCTAGGATTAGGACTTCGAGAGTAGAGAATCCCATAGTCAGGAGTGCCCTTCACATAACGAAGCACACGCTTAGCATCCAATGATCAGCCTTGGGAGTTGTCATAAACTGTGAAATGTAGTTGACGGCGAAGCTGATGTCAGGTCTAGTAGCAAAGAGATAGATGAGACTGCCTACTAGTTGCTTGTATGTAGTATCATCAACTGGAGGAGAATTAGACTTGGCTGATAACTTCAGACCTTTCTCCATAGGTGTAGATGCAGGCTTGCAATCCTGCACACAAAATTTGTCTAACAGAGCCCCGACATATTTGGACTGAGAAATGAATATACCAGAAGACTGTTGCCAAACCTCAACACCGAGGCAATAATGCATGAGACCAAGGTTAGTCATATCAAAAGACTGGCATAAATTCTGTTTGATTCCTTGAATCAAAGATGCCGAACTGCCAGTGATGATTAGATCATCCACATAAATGATCAAAAGGATGATGTCACTGTCAGTAGTCTTGATGTACAAATTTGAGTCTGAAGAACTCCTCTGGAAGCCTTGACCACTGAGCTACTTATCAATTTACATGTACCATGCCCCGGGGGCTTGCTTCAAACCATATAGAGCTTTCACCAGACTTAGAACCTGGTGTTCTTTACTAGCAACCTTGAAACAGGAGGCTACGTCATGTAGACCTCTTCTTGTAGGTCACCATTTAGGAAAGCACTCTTGACGTCCATCTGATGGACCTGCCAGTCAGACTGAGCTGCCATGGCTACAACTAATTTGATAGTGCTCATTTTTGTTGTAGGAGCAAAAGTCTCCTCATAGTCAATGCCCTAACGCTGAGAGAAGCCTTTCGCAACTAAACGAGCTTTGTACTTATCCAAAGTACCATTAGACTTGTACTTTATTTTGTAGACCCATTTGCAGTCAATGGGTTTCTTCCCTGGTGGAAGATCAGAGAGGACCCAGGTGTGGTTCTTCAGCAGGCTCCGGTGTTCAGAATTCATGTCTTGTTCCCACTTTGAAATTCCTTTAGCCTCTGAGTATGTCTGAGGTTCAAATACACTGTGAATGTTGGCCTTGAGACCAATATTGCTAGTCTCTGTAGGTTTGCTCTTTTTCCGAGCAGTTCTCCCCTCGATGAGCTCATCATCTCGAAGATCAGCAAGTGTCGTAGCCCACTATTTAGGTTGGAGAGGAGGAGGTCCAACATTAGCTTCAGGAGATGCTCTATGATCAGGTTCCTCATCAAAAGAATCTGGATCAAAATTAGGTGAAGCATCTGCATATCTGGGTGATCTTGCAGGAGAGGCCGAAGGTGTCTGTATAGGAATCACTGGTACTACTGGAGCTACTTGAGCTATTGGAGCCCTCCCAACAGATGGACCTAATGGAAGCCGAACTCCCAAATCATGAGCCTTCATAGACTGGTCTGCTGAATCAGGAACAAGAGAGTCAGGCATGAACGGTCCTCGCTGCTCATCAAAGACTACATCACGACTATATAGGAGAGGAGTTGTCTCAATGTCGATCAAGTGGTAGGCTTTGTGAAGACTACTGTAGCCAGCAAGCATGAGTTTCTGGCTCTTGGCATCCAACTTGGTGCGTGGCGCATCAAGGATCCAAACATAGGCAAGAGAGCCAAAAACCTTCAGGTGACTGATTTTGGGCTTGCGACCTGACCAGGCCTCTTTCGGGGTCTTGCCTTTGATTGCCACAGTGGGTGACCGGTTCAAAAGGTAGACTACAGTGTTAATTGCTCCCACTCAAAATTGCTTCGGACGATGTCTGTGCTCAAGCATAGATCTAGCCATCTCGGTGATTGTTCTGTTCCGACGTTCAACTACACTATTCTGTTGTGGTGTGTGGGGTGTGGTTAGCTGGCGCTTGATGCCATGAAGATCACAAAAGCTAGAGAATTCAGTAGAACAAAATTCCCCCCATTATCTGTCCTAAGAGCAATAATAGATTTCCCACTCTTTTTCAACTAGAGGTTTAAACTTTTGAAATATAGTAAACGCCTTTGATTTCTTTTTAAGAAAATAGACCCACATTTTTCTACTGAAATCATCAACAAATAACAAAAAATAGTTGGACCCAAGAATAGGAGTGGCCATAGGGCCGCAAATATCGACATGAACACGCTGAAGTTACCTGAGAAGCCCACCATGAGTCACCAACGGGAAAATGTGTGCGATGTTGCTTCCCAGCCTGGCATGCATCACAAACTCCAATTTGCTGAGTCTGAATCTCTGGCAATCCGAGGACAAGCTCGTCTCGAGCAAGTTGAGATAGACAACGCACATTTAAGTGCCCATAATATTGATGGCAAAGTGAACTGATAGAAGACTGCTGAGCAGCCATAGCGAGGTCCTAAGAAGTACCAGAATCTGCAAGTTTGAAAAGACCATGATCCTCAAGGCCAACTGCAACAACAGACTGAGTCTCCCTATCAGTGATGGTGCACTGATGTGAATTGAAGGTGACATCCAGCCTTGCAGAGTGTTGCAACATCTGACTGACTGAGAGTAGATTAAGTTCCATCCCTGGAACGTGGTACACATTGAGGAAAATGGGATTCCTCCCAGCAGACTGAATCTGAATGTTGCCTTTGCTGACAACAGTGTACTCTTCCCCGCCACCAAAAATAACTGAATCTGAATAAGGCTAGTAGTCATTTTACGGTGGGTGAAATGACGAGAGGCACTTGAATCAATGTACCAAGCAGACGACTTGACATGATCTGCTGGTCTTTTAGCCATTCTGTCTGCTCAATGTGCTCTGCACTGTTCGCCCTGAATCAATGTGCTTTGCCCTGCTTTTATCTGAAGTCTCATGTAGGGTTTTGAGATGCTCCCATATCTTGGCAGCTGTTTTGCCGGATGGAATTTGAGGGAGCTGATCATCAGTCACTGATAATTTGAGAAACATTATTGCCTCCCAATTATGCTGGTCATAAGCAACCTGATCAGGACCAGCTGTAGGCGGACGCTTAGTAGTACCCAGAACCACCAGATCGTGATTGCGATATTCCAAGATGGTTAGCATTCGCTGCTTCCACGTGCTATAATTTCGACCATTGAACTTCTGATTTCCCTCGAGCAGAAGATTTGTCAGTGATGCCATGACATGAATTTCAGTGAAAAACATGTAGAACTGAGAAGGCATGTACTTCGAGGCAAAATGCCGGAAGACCTAGAAAGAATGAAGTGGTACCCAGAAGAGAGCTCGAAAAACCTAGAAGGAATATGTTGTCAAATTCTGGATCTGCTGGCTCAAAGATTGAGGCACGTAGGGTTTTGAGATGCTCCCATATCTCAACAGTTGTTTTGCCGGATGGAATATGAGGGAGCTGATCATCAGCCACTGATAATTTGAAAAACATTACTGCCTCCCGATTATGTTGGTCATAGGCAATCTGATCAGGACCAACTGTAGTCGGACGCTTAGTACTACCCAGAACCACCAGATCGCGACTGTGATATTCGAAGATGGTTAGCATTTGCGACTTCCACGTGCTATAATTTTGACCATTGAACTTCTGATTTCCCTTGAGTAGAAGATTTGTCAGTGATGCCATGGCATGGATTTCAGTGAAAAACATGTAGAACTGAGAAGGTATGTACTTCGAGGCAAAATGTCGGAAGACCCAGAAAGAATGAAGTGGTACCCAGAAGAGAGCTCAAAAAACCTAGAAGGAATATGTTGTCAGATTCTGGATCCAATGGCGCAAAAATGGAGGCACGAAAATAGAGGCACCCAAAAAAAATAGACGACAACCCAGTTGAGCTCTCGAAAAACCCAAAAGGAATCTGTAAGAAAATGTTGGATCCGACATGGAAAAAAAGGGTTTTGAAAGAAACCCTAGCTGTCTAAAGGGATCTTCAAAACGATGGCAGATTTGCAGAATAGGGTGCAAAATACGACCATAAAGAGGGTCAGTTTTGAAAAGACAAGCCAGAGAAACCAACCGATAGAATAAGAACGACCAAAGATTGGTCGCTACAAAAACCCTCCAAAACGTTGGAGAAAAAATGGCCTGCAAAGGAGAAATCGCTAGAGACCAGTCGCGATTTGTGCAGAAGAAGTTGCGCAACAGCAGCTCTTAGTAGGGGGTGTTGCGGCCTTGAGATGGCATTTTGTTCGGTATAAAAATCACGTGGTGGGGAGAGCAGAAAATGGTGACGTCCTGCAAAAAACGACCCATGAAAAAATGTGGGGTTTGAAGAAGGCCGCACGGGAGGTTGGAGAATCCATTGTTTTTCTTAGAGGAGACTTAGCAAAAACAACGCGTGGGATTCAACAAAAACAACGCGTGGGATTCTTCAACAAACAACCCACAAAACTCAACAAAAACATATTGTTTTTTCAGAAAACTGGAAAAATTTCATTTGGAATTTTTCATAAAAACGTTTTTTTTGTATTTTGCTTTGATACCATCTTACAGGAAGTAATTGGAAAAATACTTGCTATTAACAGAGATCGAAAGATCAATATATACAAAAAATGAACGATATTTCCTTAGGAGGTATCTTTTCTAAGTATTCAAGTCATGGAATCTCTCAGCATGACACTCACAATGGTTACACCCGCTTCTGAGGAAACAACAAAAAAATTATCATGGAATCTCTCAGCGTGATAGCATCATGGAGTCACTCAACATGATGTTCACCATGGCTACTCTCATGTGTGAAATAAACACAAGCTCACATCACGGAGTCACTCAACGTGATGTTGTCATGGAGTCTCTCAACATGACATCCACTATGGCTACTCCCATGAGTGGAAATAAACACAAGCTCTCATCACGGAGTCACTCAACTTGATGTTGTCATGGAGTCTCTCAACATGACATCCACTATGGCTACTCCCATGAGTAGAAAGAGAAACAAGGGCTTTAACCTCAAATTTTTTCCGTCTCAGAGAAAAATGCATTACAAGGGCCTTCACCTCAAATTTCTCTGTCTTAGAGAAAAATGCATTATAGTACATAACAAGAGCAACTGATGCTGAGACTCCCTCTCAGTAGAGACTCTCTCAACAGGGGCAACATTCTCACAGCTTAGATTATCACAATAAATTACAATTGACTCCAATGTTTGACCAAACAAGGAGCTTTTGCAGTCGCACTGCTTCACGAGCTTGCTGATCCTTTGCAAAGGACTTGACATTCTCCCTCTGCCACTCAAGCTCCCTTTGAATCACGTTTTCTCATAGCCTCTTTTGGGTTGATTTGTGGGCTACCCCTTTCCTTTCAGAGAAATATAAGATAATGATGCCTTAACCCTCAAGATGAATCTCAGCACACACAAATTTGATCAGCTGCACTGCAAAAATCCACTGCAGGCCTACATCAGAACAATTTCTAGACTCCTTGCATAGGTGACCCACAAAATCTCCAGCAATCCTTACCTGATAATAATTCAGCTTGCAAACAAATTCTGAGTAGTCTGTTTGATGCTTCTTGAGTGCAAACACTCCACAAGCTTTAGCCGACAACTTTCGCCAATTATTATTCAAGTCACGATAATGGTTGTTTTCACAGCAATGCCCAGAAATTCTCAGGGAACTACAGAAGTTGTTTTCAGATATTCCAGTGAATTCACATTTGCAAACTCCTCACACCTGAACCCGTATGGCTATGTAGAGTCTACCCACGAAACTTGAAAAAAAATCTTCACAGTTTATGTTTGGACTAGGAAATGCCTGCGGAATCTATGTAGTGACTTGCATAAGTTGGTAACTCCCAGAACGATTGTGGCTTATCCCAGCAATGCCGTTTGGTCTCCAATAGACATGCGCGACATACACTAATAGCTCGTCTTCTCCGAACACCTTCAACAAAATGATCATCGAACAACACTCGACCAATGAATATCACACATAACGTGAATCCACCAAAGCTATTGATGTCACACACCTGTGAATATTGTACAATCTTCAAATACAGAGAAACATAATCCAAGATGTATATATTATCTAACTCCCGAAAAATAGCGCCCAGAAATACAAGACGCTGAGAAAAACTGACGCTACAACTAGTCACTTCCTTTACTAGGCCGTAACTTTACATGTCTTCATCGTCTCATCATACACGCAAAGTCCCTTCATCAATGATCAACAGTTACGAAAGATTGGACCCTTCGAATACCAAATGACACACCCAAAAGTCATCTCTTGCATAGCAGTGACTCATCATACACTTGTCTGACTCAATCGCATGAACATGCGACTCTTCGATGAATAGCTGTTACAAAACATGAGACACTTGAATTCTAAAATGCTATGCCAAAAGTAAGACTGTCAAAAGCATGAACCGACGATAGATAATAGAATATGCCGTTCCATATACTCATAGCCATGGCACATGAATTTACTGAGGTTATCGAAAAAGGGCCGTTTCATGAGCTGAGGTAGAATACACTTAATTGCCATTACTCGCAACACCAAGGAATGGGATGCATATGAAGAACCGTTCTCAATGCTAGCATTGCACACACACAATCTCTATGATGAAGCAATTATTTTAGGTAAGAAAAAATGTCTATTGCAGCCGTCTCGTGAAACTGTCAACTGCAATGGATGAAGACTCCAAACTTGAATGTATTCATTCGCATCACATGGACAACACTGACAAATGAGAATGAACTGTGATTAAAATTCAATGCCAAATATTGATTACATTCTCCGTGCCGGCTCCAATGTTTTATCTTCTTGGAATGGCTATGACAGAATACAAGGAAAAAAAATTGTCAGCTTAATCTTTTAAATGAGAGAAGAAAACATTGCTATAAGTGACTCATATGCAACCCAGGTGCAAATTATACAAATTCTAATAGACATGTTTTTTAACAGGTAATACTTAGATTAGAAGATGGGAATTAGGAAACTAAATCAAGAGCAAATCTATATACTTCAAGAGTGCTTATACTTATCTCTCAAATGTACCATTAACTCTTCCCATTGCACGATGCCCCACCTGATCAGTGCCAACCAACGCCTAAAGATATGACCCTTTATTTGCTGTTATCCAACCCGCTTTGATACCATGTTAAGGTTCTATGCCAGGAATAAAGATAAACAACAAAAGATCAGAAAAGAAACAAAAGACACGTAATTTATCCTGGGAAAACCCTCCTTGAGGGAGAAAAACCCAACCAAAAAGTATTGCTTCTATTATTCAGATTGAAAAAAACTGATTACAATATTATCAAACTTCTCACAACAAACATCACCATCGAACCACCATGAGAAATCCGACAAAGTGAATATGTAGAAGACTTGACTCTTCATCTTCGAAACGGAATACTCTTTACATTCCAAGTGCAAGTCTCTTCATTTCAAACGGATGTCTCTTCACATCTCCATGAAAGATAACTCTTGACGCTATATAACATCAACACATGCCATATTACATAATAACCAACACTGAAAGAGAAAAAGAGAGAAATATAGGACTAATATAGAAAGGTATTTTGCAATATTGTTCGATCTAGTTCAAAGATCACAGAAATGTGCATGATTAGAACATAGTTGAAGACCCCTAGATGACCTTAATCAGGATTTGATGAATGGGCCTATACCTTGGCTTCCCATATGTGACCTAGTGATTCAACTTAGTATATCAATTCGGCATATTTTTTAAAATTAACTAAGTTGCTGGTTTGGGTTTGGGGACGGGTACGTGAACCCGGTACGTGGGTACGTGGTTTTTTTTTAGGGGTTTGGGATATATATACACAAAAAAAAGAAAAATATGCAGATTTGTAAAACTAAATCATTTTATGGTATAATACTTGATCATTGATCAATGCCAAATGCCAAAGATAAACATTAAAAATTTATGTACTTGAGCATTGGTCTATTTTCACAATTCTAATGAAAATCATTACATTGAATTACTGAATTACAAAATGAAAATGTAGCTCATGAAACATGGTTCAATGTTCATCAATCATCATAGGGATTATTAAAAAAATCATCATCTATGGGATTTTCAGTGGTTGCAAGTAGATCATCATCATTATTAGAACCCAAAGCGGTTCCACTAGCACTAAATGCACCATGTGGTATGTCATCATCATCATCCACATCAACCGTAGTGGCTGTAGTAAGATCCTCAATGGTTGCATCCAAGTCAGCAGTCTCAGGTGCTACATCCCAAAGCTTCCCTGCCCCCTCCTTATATTCGGATTTCTTACATGACAGAAGGTGCAAATTGGTATGAATGCACACCAAGTCTTCAGCTTTTTTTGCAGCCAACCGATTACGCTTCATTGATTGGATAAAGGAGTTTGTACTCCAATTCTGCTCAGTGGCAGAAGAGCTTGCAACTTGGGGAGAAAACCAACAAAAAAAAATAAAAAATGCAAGATAAAATTCAAGACTGTTGTGTTAAATTCTACAATACAAGTGACCAAGAAAAAAAAACTTGTGATAGGATCTTGATTGCAACAAGTTGGAGGTACATATACTCTTGCCTTGGAAGTACCACCATGTAATAGCATCCATTGTCCATTGGTCATTGACAACACAAGGGGAAAGGTTTTTTCTTGAGACAAACAATCCAAATTCTTTCCTAACTTTTGACTCCACTTCTGGATCATTGAAGAGTACTAAATGCCCTCTTGTACCCATTATCAACTTCATAATCTCTATATGGTGGCACTCTACTTGGGATAGCAAGCACTTCTGAGGAATAATACTTGGGAGATAGAGCATATGCAAGGAGGTGCAATGGTGTGGTCATCTTGTTCCAATGATGTAGAGCAATGGCTTCCACCCTTTTGTAAAAGGTGTCTTTAGGATCATTGTCTCCTTTGTAGTACCAATTTTATTTTATCTAACATTGTGTCCATGCTATCATAGACATCCCCCAAGCATGGTTCATCTGTATTAGCAAAGTGAAGCATAGACATGATAGTTTTGGTGAATTCCAATACATAATCCACATGAACCCACCAATCATCATCCAAGATCAATGCCTTCACCTTTTGGGCCCTCTCTGAATTTGATTGCTTCCAGATACCCCATTGGTTGCTAATAACCATCAGACCCAATGTCTCTTTTACCTTCACAAGTCGTCTCAAAACAACTGTGTGAGATGCAAACTGGGTCTCAACAACCTAAGAATATGTTAATAGTAAGTTAATAACACATTTAAATTTTCAAATATTTAAATAACACAAAATAATATTTTATTCAATTATGTAAAACGTGACATAAATGAAACTAAATAAATCAAATTTTAAAATTTACATTCAATAATTCCAATCTTGAAAAAGTTCTGAAAATTGCTTGTGACATGGTGGTTTGTCACAAACATCTGGATCTCCTCATCCTCCAAGTATATTTCTTTCACCCACTCTATTTGGGTGCCATGCTTCCATCACCAAATTGAGCGAGTATACTGTGCACGGTGTCCAAAAGATGTGCTCATAGCTAGCCTCTACCAAAGCACCTGCAGCCCTGGAAACTTTTGCATTGTCTGTAATTACTTGAACAACATTATCATGACCCACCATCTCTGTGGAGTCAATGAGAATCTTGGAAATGAACTTTGCATCTTTCACTTCCCCTTCACAGTCAACCGCCCTCAAAAACATTGCTCCCTTGGGGGATACTGCAATAACATTGATCAATGGACGATTTTTGCAATCTTTCCATCCATCCGAAACAATGGATACACGTGTTTGAACCCAAGAGTCTCTAATTGGTTTTAGTTGGGCTTCTACATTTTTTCTCTCTTTTTGTAATAAGGTGGTATGTACCTTTTCATACCCAGGACCTGTGAAACCGGGAGGTGCATTATTTATTGCTGTCACCATGTCCTTCCAATATGGTGATCTCACCAAGTTGAATGGAAAACCATTCACAAAGATTTAACGTACAATTTTTTCATCAACAATATCTCTTGCCTCATTTTTAAATGCCCTCTCTAATGTACCTCTCTTGCGGGTGGAGAGTTGTGGTTCTTCACCTTCATCCTTCGTAGAGAGTATAGACAAGAAGTGATGTTTGGCCATAATTGGTTGAGAGGGTAATGTTGCGGGTTTTTTTCTCCGGAACTATAACCACTTTGTTTTCCTTTTGCATTCAATTTATCAACATCTTCTTGTTCTTTTATAAATGCTGCTCTTTGTCCAGCAGACAACCCCTTCTTATCTAGGCCCTCGCACATATTAATCCCTTTACCCCCAGGGCCCATAAAATGAAGTTTCACTCGGTAATAGGAGCTATTATATTGTATATTGCAAAAATTACATTTCCAAACAAAACCTCCACCTCCAGGAAGTTGTGAAATTCTTGTGGTATGTGAAAAAATCTATCAAAAGACTAAAAAATAGGGTTTAAATGCATACCTAAAACACTTAAATCTGCTTTGTGGAAGCTATTTGGCACTCCACAATCGATTTCCTTCGAATATAATCACCTCACTTCAAACTGCCAAGATGGGGAGAAAATATTGTGAGAGCAAAATGAGAGGTAAAAATGAAATGAAAGTGTGTTTGAAGGCCTCATATTAGGGCGAATTAGGGATAGGAACAAAAAACAAAAAAATTGTTTTTTAATGAGTTTGGGCCCACTTTTTTATTTTTGGGCTGTGGGTTCGCACTGGGTGCGTGCTGGGTGCACTCCCAGCACTGTGGGTTCGCAGGTGTGTGAACTCGGGGGAACCCACAGTGCTGGGCGCCAACCCAACACGAACCCACAGACGAACCCGTAGCGGGTGCATATCTGAACCCGGTTCGGGCCTCCAGGGTGCGAACGTAGTAACGTAGGTAAAATAAGATATGCGAACTTGGGCGAACCCACAGTGCTGGGCGCCAACCCAGCACGAACCCACAGACGAACCTGTAGCGGGTGCATATCTGAACCCGGTTTGGGCCTCCAGGGTGCGAACCCAGTAACGTAGGTAAAATAAGATATGGGTAGCATGTGTCTCCAAATTTCCTCGCTCAGATAAATGTCAAAAGGTGGAACACACAATTTGATTCTCACATTTTCTTCTATAAGATTGAAATATTCAAATAGAGAATGTAGGGCAACTTGTGATTTTTGAGCAAGTGACAAACAGCAAATGCAAATGAGATATATCCTATAGGTAATAGGGCTAGGGAGCGGGTAGAAGAGAACAGAGGACGGACTAGATGGACAATCCAACATGAAGGCAAGTCTGGGTCTTTGGAGCTGGCTTTGATTCTTAATTACATGCCTGTGGTTATGACAAAAACTTTTGGAGTTCCAGAAGGATCATCCTGAAAGGGGACAAAGAAGAAAGAAATATGACATAAGAGCAGGAGACTTTGGAGACGAGTGTTTGTGCAATGCCACATGGTGAGCTGTGTGTCAGTGACGTGAGAATAAAGGTCTCAGTGTTATTAAAATCAGAATTCAAGCTAAACCGACAGACAAGCAAAGCTTGATTTTTTATTTTTGAGCTTTTTAAAAATTTATGGCTTCACTTCTACAAAACAAAGTTTCAACTCTTATTGTTTAATTTTTTGCAAGCTATTAGTGCTGTTGAGCAATCAGCAAGAAAAGTAGATTGGGAGCTACTATCAGGAAGGTTAGTTCAAATAAACTCAAAATGAAATTGATAACCTGATCTAAAGCAGACTTGTCCTAAGGGCACCGGCAGACAATATCATGTAAAAGAGTCAAACAGTTAATAACCCTCATTTTGATCAGTAAATAATATGAGTCAAATAACAAATTACAAATGAAGGGCATTATGAAATTTTAAGTTTAAATGATTACAAGGTCGCAAAAATACAAAAAAGAGAAAATCACAATCAATTCAATCCTATATTAACCATTGCAAAGTAAAGGCAAAATTTTAAAAAGGTGCAGAACACTAAACTTGACAGGTAAAGCAATCCTAAGGCAAGGTGACAATGGCGATTTTGAGAATGGGACAATCAATACAAGATCTAGTATAACAAGTTAGATGGGGAGAAAATTTGGGAAGGGCAATTTTGAGAATGGGATAATTAATACCAGATCCATTATAACAAATCAGATGGGAACAAACTCTGGGTTGGACACTTTCAATTAAATGAAATATTTACATAGCAAAAACTTACATAGCAATGACAAGCTAATCAGAAAACCATGCAGAGGAAACAAAACAGAGCGTAGCTAACTCAAATATACAATGATTGAGACATGCAGATTCTCAAAAACACAAAAGACAACAATTAAATTAAAACTAACAAGTGAGCATGGAGATAAACAAGAAGGAATATTTTCCAGCAGGCAATAATCCTTGCAGTACAATTTGAAATTAGTTTGAAGTTGTTGCAGCATCCTCAGCTTCTGTAGTCATCTTTTAAAAAATGAAGCACTTTTAGCAGTCAGGTAGATTGGCTAGAAATGAATAGGAATGGTCGAAAACTCAATGATCAAGGGAGAAATCAATGCTGGTGGCCTGATGCAAACTAAACATATTGGGCTGGGTGAAACCATTTTGCTATCAGTTAATTTGTGAACAAATGTGTCATAGTGGGCTGTGAGCAATGAAATAACAGACTGTCACAATGCAATCCAAATGCATCTAACAGAGTGAAGAAAGGATTAGTTAATAGAGAGTAGAATATGACCAAAGAATTATGGAGAAAATGAGTGAACAGGGTACAACCTTTTGTTTTCCTTCTACAAAACATACAACACTATTGCTGGTTTCAAAGCCTTATGGCCACAAATCAGGGATTACAGCCAGGTGTGTTGTTACCACCCAACAATAATAATGAAGACTAGAAATTTTAGCTCGGGTACAAAAGCCTAGAAACTTAATTGCGAACATAACACAATCATTTTGTAGCAACCCCTCAAGAGTGGTAAGAATGTTTTGCTTTCTTTTGAACAAATACTACATTCATATGCAAACCATGCAAGTAATAGCAGTAAAGAATCAACATGATAAATATCAAATTCAATTCATTAAGTACAATAAGTACATTTCAATATAATCAATATATCATGGGTCAAGTATTACAACATTCCAATATTATATACAATGATTACATTAGGCCATCATTTGATTGCTGCCACATGCATAAGTGGTCTTAGTATAAAGTACAATAAACAATGTAAATGTCTTCAACTGGAATCTACAAGTTGATCCCTCAAAGTTTCCGTTTTCAATCAGAGAAAGCATTGAATTCGTCATTAGAGGAAATCTCTTCCACCCCAACCATTAGTCAAGACAAAGTAGTATCTGTCTGATAATCCAATAGCGTGATTCACTAACACACTAATGATTATCTCGATTAATTCATTCCTTTAATATACACAGACACATATAGGAAACCATAGATCAAACCACCAAACCGCATCAAATGGAATTCACAACACATACTCACAACACCTTATACATGCCAAACGATCATTTTGAAACTAACAAGATTACAACACTACTCAATAGATCATTTCAAACATCAAATTCACACAAGAATGCAAATATCCAAAGCAAGACTTAATATGACAAACAAGATACAATAGTATACACATAAAACTCAGAGCAAGACTTAATACACACAATACCATATTATAAACCAACACTCCCATTGCACCCATCCTAAAGTTCCATACCACACCAAGATGTGGAGTGCCAACAATAGTGCACCATATTACCAAAACCTTATACAAGTAAGAAAACTTGACCATAGCAATACCCAAAGCATGCCGCATGCTGGTGTAAAATGGTGTACAATATGGTAAAATAATGAATGTGATAATGAATGTGTTGTTAAACAGAGATGGAGAATGATCTATATATACAAGTGTACAAGAGAATGTTTCTATAACAAACATAGAGAGAAATAGAAACATTCTGAAGAGAGAAATAGAAAGAAAATGAAGTTTCCATATTGAACATAGAGAGAATATGGAAACATGGAATAAGAGTGACCATTAGAATAGAAACAAATCTACTAAAGAGAGAAACATAAATAGAGAGATATTTAACTCTAATACCCTCCTTTAATGGTCAATCTAACTTCAAAACAAAAGTCTGCAAGTGAATTCTCAGAAGGCGGTAGGAGAAGTGAAAACCTTGCGAAAACTGCAGTAAAAAACTTCGTTGCGCACAGAAGAGCAGAGACTTAGTAGTCACGATTTTTGTGGTGAAAAACTGGAAAAACCAAACACGATTTTTGAGGTGAAAAATCGATCAAAATCCGTCAAGATTTTTTAGGTGAAAAATCAATCAAAACTAGTTGAGACCCTCCCTGCTTCCTGGTGTGGTAAATCTTGGATTGCCTTCCAACATAATGTTGGTGAGAGACGCCATTAAAATTTTGAAAAGGTGTTGAATGAATCCAACGCACAGATTCCGAGACAGATTGACAGAAAACCCATAAAAAATGATCAAAGACCCAGAAGAAAGCTTGAAAAACCCAAAAGGAATCTGAAGTCAAATTTGAAATCCGTTGGCACAGAAATTGAGGTGCAAAAATTGAGACATTGAGAAAATTTTGAATATGACCCAGTTGAGGGTTTGAAAAACCCACCAAGAATTTGCAAGGAAAATTTTTTTTCGACTGAAATTGAAGGGTCAAAACCAGAGTAACGAGAATCGCGTGTGAATTGAGTGAATCACGATTCGATTCAACCTCCCCGATTTTTTGGGAGCCGGTGAATCAGATCGGCGGTTTTTTGGCATGAATTGCCGATTCATAAAAAAATGGCTTGAATCGCCATGTGTGAACCACCATGAATCAGCCGTCAAGTTAAAAAAATAAAAAAAACACTTTTTTTTTATCCTTTTTTTTTGTCTTTCATCTTACATACATTTATGATTTGATGTCTTATGGAGCTGCCCCTTGACCCCGTCTTGGGGGCTTGGCCCCCAAACCCCCATTTAATAATTTGGGGTGGAAACTGCACCGATAAAAGTGGGGAAAAATTAACCTTCGAGTCTTAGAAGATGATGATGATGAAGAAGAAGAATATCAATAAATTATCAATCCATTAGTTGAACTTAAAACAATGATACTTGAACTGATGTAATGATTTAATTTTAATGTTTTGATTCTTGAATCTTTAATGTTGAAATTGCACTTGAAGTATATGATGGTATGATCACGATTCATGATGCTATGATTACAAGTGTTTTTGTTGTTTAAATGTTTTTATGATACTATGTGACATTCCAATCTTAAATCATAATTCTAGGCTGCATAAATATGTAACGCATGTGATGGATTTATCATTTATGTATGGATTTAACGCTTCTATTTGATGATGTTATAGTGTGTTTAAGGTATATTCAATAAAGGGTGCATGAAATAAGTTTTAAATTGTTAAAATCTCTAAATTTTAAGGGTTTTTTATATTTGCCGATTTATGGGCGATTCGATTCCGATTCATGGGCGATTCGCGATTCGATTTGGCCTTGCCGATTCCGAGACGATTCCGGTTCTCGTTACTTTGGTCAAAACCCTAGTTGAAAGTGCAAAAACCCTAGGTGGCCATTAATGGGCCCAAAATTGTGTGCAGGAGAAAAAATGAGCCGCTGGAAGATCCCTGGGGTAGCAGATAAATTTTGAAAAATTAACAATCTTGAATAATTTCAAAAAAGAAATTATATTAATTTTTCGAAAATTAATAATGAACACGAGCTAGGAAAAAGAACTGAAACTATTTCGAAAATTTCCACTCAATGGAGGATTACAAAATTTTTGAAAAATTTAACCTATAGCTTTGATACCATACTATGGTAAAATAATGAATGTGTTGTTAAACAAAGATCAATAATGAACTATATATACAAGTGTACAAGAGAATGTTTCTGTAATGAATAGAGAGAGAAATAGAAACATTCTGAAGAGAGAAATATAAACAAAAGGAAGTTTCCATATTGAACAGAGAGAGAATATGGAAACATGGAAGAAGAGTGACCATTAGAATAGAAACAAATCTATTGAAGAGAGAGAAACATAAATAGAGAGATATTTAACTCTAATAAATATTTCATTAGAGATCTTTTAGCTCTAGTGATTGAAGGGGAATAATAAAACATGTATAACACAGTGCATGAAGCCCCTGCTTAGGAAGAACATTGAAGTCTAGGTGATTTGAGTCTATTTTAGGAAGAGTGAACTCCAATCCACAGTCCAATCCTATCTTAAGGGGAGATGATCTCCAAAGGTTATTGAATTGGATGTATCCATCTGTGAGGATACCCAATCCAATCTATTCTCGATACCTTATTGATAAGCAAGGTACCTGAAGGCATATGACAAGACCGGTAGGTATGGAGAAGCTTGGAATATGCTTCCAACGTATCCTATGTTGGATGTATCCATCTGCAAGGATACCCAATCCAATCTATCCTCGATACCTTATTGATAAGCAAGGTACCTGAAGGCATATGACAAGACCGGTAGGTATGGAGAAGCTTGGAATATGCTTCCAACATATGCCTACTCATAAAGATACCTTATAACCTATTAGTTTCAACTTACTAAAGAGATACTATAATACCAATTCAAGTTGAAATCACATGTAAACATTAGGATAAGCATCCGGATCCTTTCATATAGGGAAAACATACTCAACATTAACTATCAATTTCTGTCAAATTGTCGATTCTATGTTAAAAAGTACTAACCAACAGAATTTTAAATCTGCGCATTAGACTTGAGCTTAGAAACATAGAGGAGAGTATCGAATTCCAAAACACTCATTCCTAATCTCCCATTTAATTTGTCCTGTTTTGTCTTGGATTTAATTTGCGGGTCTTAATAGAGATCTTCTATAAAACACAGTATTTATAATATTAGCACATAACTGTCATTAATTTAATCATATCTCAAAATCAGTAAATTGGGTACAACTAATTTGTTGTAAGGATTTAGCCAACTTTGTTGTGTACATTCTATAAAATTTTCAGAGGAACTCAGTTCATAGAACTAAAGTTATTGCAGATGAAACAGACCAGTTTTTAATAACAGTTTTACTTTGTTTTCAGTTTTCCCCAATATCATTTAAATTCACACAAAGTTGCAAGCATGCTGTCTCAAAACAGCCATTGATATTCATGGACAGTCAATGATAGATTTTGAATTCATTCATAATGAACTCCACAAGATCCAAATACCTGTTTACTAGGGAAACTATCTTCCTAGTTATATCTACACTAAAACTTCTAATCAAAATATAAATCAGACTCCTACTTACACACATTAAGTTTCCAAATCCTTATTTGTTTCAGTATTCAATTGCTAAATAATATATAGAGAATATTCAAATTCAAAACCCTCCAATGTTTTGATTCCTACATGTTTCTTCTTTCCCAAGAAATCCCTAGATCTCTTACTAAATTCCAATCTAGATGAAAAACTAAGTTCAATGAATATTTCATATTCACCTAGTCATTTTTCTAAGATTGTGTAATATCCAATAAAATTCATGATTGCTATCCTTCACAAATAAGTAGTTTGGAAGCCAATGAAAAATTAAATCAGGTCATGCAAATAACATTCTAGTATTATACTTGAATCCAATTAAGAAATTGACCTCATGCAATGAAAATAACGTTTAAATCAGAAATGATTGATGATAAAGACAGCAGAACTTCTCAGGGAATTACGGCAGCAAGAATGATCAGAATGAATAATACAAGACAGATACATATTCTCCCTTAAGGAGGGTGAGCCATTTGGGAGAGTATCTTGAACTCAAGTTTGACTGTAAGCCACAGAGGGCTGATTGATGTCAATCAGCAGTGCACTAACGTTTAGTGCAGCAGTTTTGAACCTGTCATAACTTCAGATCACAACCCATCACAAAACACCTCCAACCGTGTCCACTGTCAGCCCACAATTTGAGTAGTTCTTATTTTAATTGAAACGAAAGAGTGATGCTCCACATTCTCCTTAAAGTGGGTTCTTTAGTTAATTAATGCACTAATTACTAGAATATTTTTAATTACTAACTTGGAACATTAGTTTAAATCTTATGATCCAAGTCCTTCAATTAGATTAACTCCTAAATTTTAGGAATTGCCCCTTATAAGGACAAGCTCCAAAAATTACAAAAGATGATACATTTATAAAGTATATAATGTGTACTAACTACTAAGCTTTCAGGTGCATAAAAAACTTACAAGCATTGAATTTTAACACTCATCTTAGTAAGCATAGCATTCTTCAAAATGGCAAGGTGCTCTCATAGCATCTCAAGTTTCTCTTTTAAAAAATCACTTTTTTCTAACTGTTAGCTACCTAAGAATTTGTATGCTCACAGGGTATCTAGATAGAACCTTTCTACACTCATAAAGTGAAATATGTGTTTATGTGCTTTGATCAGTCATGGAATACATGGTTCTCTAAGAGTAGGATGCAGCAATGTTTATCATAGAGGATAGGTGTAGGTACCAGGATGTTTCCTCCCAATTTTTAGATTATAGCTTGTGAAGTCAAAGCTAATATATACTCTGCCTCTGCTGAGAACCAGAAAATCACTACTGAAATGAGAAACAAAATCTGTAGTGAATTTTTTGGGTCTCCACATTACCAGACCTGCCACTATCAACAAATCCACACAAGTACAAATTTTAATTATCTATGTAACCGAGTCCCATCTGCAGGTTACCCTTAAGATACTGAAGAACATGCATAGAAGCCTTCCAATGAGTCTGCCTAGGCTCTGCCATATACTTTGAGGTTATGCACTGCATAAAAATTAAACATGTCTGGTCTTATGTTCACCAAGTACATAAGCAAACCAACTTGTTTCTGTTACACATACAAGATAAATGTCATTATTCAATGTTAGGTGCCATAGGTGTACCATTTGAAACTCAAACATGACTTATCCTGCCAACTGACAATATCACTCTTTTGCTGCCACATCTTAAGAGCCAGTCATGTACTTACCCTGGATTTCTTTAGTCCGCTTGCAAAATCATCATGTGTATGGACCTGAAAGTGAAATTTCTTCCTTTACTCTATGTAGATTTCCTTGTCAATCTTTCCTTTCAGGAAAGTTGTGTTTACATCCATGCAACGTGAAGTCTATGCAGACAAGTTGCTAATGAAATGGATTGCCTTGAAGTACACCTGGGCAATGTAGTGAATGCCTCCTTATAGTATAGTCCCTCCCTTTGAGATGATCCACAAGCTACAAACCTGGCATTGTACTTTTCTATACTGTCATCAACTACATGCTTGATCTGTTATAGCCATTTGGTGTCAATGACTGATGTCCCCACAAGTCTTTGCATCACTTTGTAATGCTATTCTCCAGATTGAAGAATACTCTTTTTGCATGACTTCACACCAAAGAGACTCTTGTACCGCCTCCACAAAATTAGGTGGTTCTGCCTCAACAATTGCGGACATAAGAGCAAGATAAGAAGTAAATTTCTATGGAGGTTTGCCTGCTTTCGTTAATTACTATGGGTCAGCCACAAAATATTCTGCCTTAGCATCTGTATGAGCCACTCAGGATTTCTTTTTGTAAGTTGTGGCATCCTACCACTAGAACTTGGATGCTGGATTGGATGGAGAAACACTTTTATCATGTTTTTAGTGGTCTCCATGATAGACCATTTTACCTTTCTGCAACCCCATTATGCTGAGGTTTATAGGATATTGTGAACTTCATTTTTCACTCTACTGCCTTGTAAAAACTATCGAATATCCTGGAGATATATTCACCTTTGTTGTCAGAGCACAGTGCCTTGATCTTCTTCTCATGTTGATTTTCAACTGAAACTATCACCAAAACTTACATAATATTGATTGTCACTGAAGGATAATGAAGAC
This sequence comes from Thuja plicata, assembly GCA_018584345.1. Lineage (NCBI taxonomy): Eukaryota > Viridiplantae > Streptophyta > Pinopsida > Cupressales > Cupressaceae > Thuja > Thuja plicata. The sequence goes on from MU226203.1 coordinate 3,208,484, forward strand.
ATCAGACCACATAATCTGAATGAAACAAATCCAAATTGGCTGTGGCTTTCCTTTTGCTGCTTTAAAAAGCTTCCTTTCCGTGGCCCTTGCAAACTTAGTCTCTGATATCAAATTTGGGCTATTATGCTTCATTTACTTCACAAGGGGTAGAGCAGCATGGCCAACCTCTTATCACATACATTACTGATCTAAGCTTACCAAGACTTATTGAATCTGAACAAGCCACCTAGTCTAATGTGATATCTCTCTTGGACTCTTCTACTATAACCAATTGCTTGTTCATTGTGATGTTTGATAAGAGATCTCCTCTTGTTAAAATACACTGTGTTTGCCATCTATGATAGGTGAAGGCATATGATGATCTCACTCCACGTTATGCCCCTGCTACAATACACTTAGCAGCTTTAATAAAACCAATTTGCAGCCTTCATTAATAGTAAACCTGGGCAACAGTATATTAGCAATTCAAGGGGCCGACCTTATAAACAAGTCTAAGCAAAAAAAGAAATAATACTAGCTGTTCAATGTGAGGGGCTGGCCCAGTTACAAAGGAAAGGAGTGATTATCATTTCTGGTTGGCAATCTACATTGAGTAATATTAATTAACATTTATCCCTAACAATGGCTAATTATGGTATACTAAGCAGCAACCTTCATTATCCTTAACAAAGGGCAGCAATTGCTAGGTGAAAAGGCAGTGGTTGCATAAGTTGTATTTTTTTTAAATGAAGAATTGTGAGAAGCCTCATTTGAAGAAGGCATGAATGAAGTAAGAATTGGGAAATGAGGCACCCATTTGGGAATATAAATAAATCCGATTATAAAGAGGTATAATATATACAGTAGAAATAAATTAGTTTAGAATATAGATTGAGAGCTGCATTAAATATATTTCAGAAATTAAGTTACTGCAATCATTTGAATAAATCTATTGAGTTTATCAACAAATATAGGATAACTAATTATTTACCTAATTTCCATCAGCAATCATGTTTGGAATCAATTTGAGATGTTTTATAGGAAGATGTAGTAGTACCAGCCTTCCCTCATCAAGTACACCACCTCGAGATGGATGTACCAAAGGTCCTGCTGTTGAAATTAGAACCAGAAAACAAAGATGTAATATTCAGAAACTCAAAAAATACACAAGAACAGATGACACAATTATTTATCCTGGGAAAACCCTCCACTTGAGGGCGAAAAACCCAGCCACACCAAAATTCAATCCTTTATTGAAAGCTCAAACTGGATACAATGCTTCACAAGCTTAATTCGATACACAGAAAGCCTTATGTATTTCACAGCAATACAATACACAGCAAGCCTTATGTATTTCACTGATTCTCAATACAAGAATGATCGACGCATCAAATGATCACACACGGAGTATACACAAATAATGTCTGAAGCAGAAACAAATGATTGCTTGATGCAGATACAATGATGTCTCTTAGACACAAAGATCACCGTTCCAGTTGCAATGATATCACACTACCTTACACTTGAATAATCACAACACAGAAAACTCTCCCGTTGCTAGACATTGCAAAGAATGTCTATGACGAAGGTTACTCAAAAGACAAAACTGAAGCACCAAGAAGAATCCACGGCAGTTACACCATTTGCCGTTATGAATAACCACGCGGTCACAAAGATCATCGATGCTATGGGAAGATAGAAATGATACACAATGAATCCCCATAATAGTGGAAGACGCACCCAACTTGAGCGTTTCCGACAAGCATAGAATTCCAAACAACCTCATTACCCAACGACGCTCAACCTTCATCTTCATTAATCCCGAATGGTGATGGTTACATATGAATGCCGTTTCACCTTAAAACACCGACCAAAGCAACTAATACGAAGTCTGCCACAAATATGAGATGTACACCATGGCATATGAGTTGGTAACGATGAGACAACTTGGCTCCACACACATATACACGAAGACAGACAATTACGGTAGAATAAAGAAGGTAGAGATAGAACGAACTAAACAAAAACACAAACAAAGGAACCATTTAATGATAGAATTGTTCACGATAATCTTCGCAGATAACAGAGAAATGAAAGCATAGCTCACCAATGAATAGGCTCAACCGCAACACAGGAGAAATGATGACTTCATATAAGCACAAACATCACAGGTACGAATGATAGCTTCTGTTGCTACCAAAACATTAACACTCCCTCTTAGCAAAGGAGATATCATTTACAAATTCTCAAGTCATGGAGTCTCTCAACATGACAAACACAATGGCTACACCCATATGTGTTAAAAGCAAAACTTTATCACGTATTCTCTCAAGGTGTTAGCATCATGGATTCACTCAACATGATGTTCACCATGGCTACTCCCATGAGTGAAATAAAAACAAGCTCACATTACAGTCATTCAACGTGATGTTGTCATAGAGTCTCTCAACATGACATCCATTATGGCTACTCCCATGAGTGGAAAGAGCAACAAGGGCTTTCACCTCAAATTTCTCTGTCTCAGAGAAAGATGCATTACAAGGGTTTTCACCTCAAATTTCTCCATCACAGAGAAAAATGCATTACAAGAGCTTTCACCTCAAATTTCTCCATCACAGAGAAAAATGCATTACAACGTGAAGCAAGAATCATTGAAGCCGAGACTCTCTCTTAGCAAGAGCATCATTCTCCACAATACCAAGCTTATCTCGAAAATAAGAAAACTTCACTCTAGGAAGAGGCCATGTGAGAATGTCAGTTGTCTGCTCATCCGTGCAAATGTACTTGAGCTCAACTGCTTTCCTTTGAACCATATCCCTTAAATAATGATACTCAATCTCCACATGCTTGGTTCTATCATGAAAAACAGGATTAACCAAAAGCTTCACGCAGCTTTGGTTGTCACAAAGAATCACAGTTGGTTCTAAAGCCTGCCCAAACAGTCCTGCAAGAAGCTTTCAAAGCCACACTGCTTCTCGAGCTGCCACACAAGCTGCAACATATTCAGCTTCTGCTATACTTTGAACCACACATAACTGTTTCCTTCTGCACTAGGAAATCATAGCTGAACCTAAGCTGAAACAACAACCGGAAGTGCTCTTCTTGTCAGGCACACACCCTGCCCAATCTGAATCAGAAAAACCTTGCAATTTCAGATCTTCACAAGAAGTATATTTCAGACCATATCCCACTGTACCACAAACATCTCAATATATGCTTTAGCTGCAGCAAGATGAATCAAACATGAACTGACTGAGTGTTAACAACATAACATATATCAGGCCTAGTATTGACTAGATACATCAATGATCCAATCAATTGTCTATACATAGTGGGATCAACTAAAGCTGAATTGGCTGCAACCTCGTGTAACATTTTCAGATTTGCTTCCGTAGGAGTTGACATAGACTTGCAATCTAACATACCAAATCTTTTCAAAATGTCAACAAATATGAGATGTACACCATGACATATGAGCTGGTAATGATGAGACAGCTTGGCTCCACACACATATACGGTAGAATAAAGAAGGTAGAGAGAGAACGAACTAAACAACAACACAAACGAAGGAACCATATAATGATAGAACCGTTCACGATAATCTTCGTAGATAACAGAGAAATGAAAGCACAGTTCACCAATGAACAGGTTCAACCGCAACATAGGAGAAATGATGACTTCATATAAAGCACAAACATCACAGGTACGAATGATAGCTCCTGTCGCTACCAAAACATTAACACCTATCATACTTGTGGGCCAAGGGGCCGAATGACTTGGAGGCTCATTCCATGCCCTTGGGCTTGGTTGAGGAAGACAATCTCTCACTGTCCTATTAAGGTTTTCCATTGGATTCCTAATATGGTTAACTATGGGAATAAGCTAAGAAATAGGTATGGATGATTTTAGGATACTTTGATTTTAATAAAAGAGTATTTGTATACAATTTTATATTTTTGATTTTAATGTTTGATGTTAATTAATATTGTTTATAAGACCTAAACTAGGATTTTCGCTAAATTGGCATTACAATTATATAATTTTGTTATAAAATTCTATTTGTAAGTAAATTGCATTTGTTGGAATTGTTATTTTTGGGCCAAATAATATATATCCCAAAAGGGGAAATTACACTCCATGCATAGTCATCCAAAACCATAATGTCGTTTGCAATCTCAGGTGTTTAGATGCCAAGCTGAACATTACTTAGTGAGATATTATAGTGATAAGCAACAATATGTTGCATTGACAAATCCTCAACTGACAATGGGAGACGTCTCCAAGAAATGCTCAAAGAACTTAAAATCTGAATCTTGATATTCCCCATAAGATGAGAGCGGGAAGCTGATACCAAGGTCCTTCAAGAAAAAGAACAACGTATATGAACCTATGCATAGAGATGTGCAACACAATGATGCCCTATTGTGTTTTCTTTAGGAGTCTCCATTAAATTGCCCGATTGGGGTTTCAACTACAATCCAAGTGCAAAAGTATAATCAACAAGAGGCAGTATCCATAGCCTCAAATAATTTATATTGAGCTCTATAACTAGCATTCTCAATGTGTTCCTTATCAATATCCCAATCAGGATGGGAAATCATAGGTACTGACTGTATAGTTATCCTTTGTGGGAATTGAGTGCAACTCTACAATTTTCTTAGTAGGTTGTTGCTCAATAATGCAAGTATCAAGTATTTGCAATGCTAAGCTTATCATCTACTAGATTGACAGCAATATTTGCATCATTAGTAGACAGGCTCAAGAAACTTGCATACTTGTGCTTACAATATTTGTAATGTTGAGTAAATTATCATTTGAATTGACAACAACATCCGCATCAAGAATAGAAAATCTATCATCTGAAATCACTGATTGGACTCTCCTATAGGATTTTCACAACAACCAAGCTCTAATTTACCATTTGGAATGATCTACCATGTGAAATGCATATATGACTCATATTTTTTAATATTTTAGGTGGATCATTGACATAATATTGTTTTGCTAAATGTGTGTTGACCACATGATAAACAAAGATGTGATCATTGGAGGCTTGGCCTCAACACCCAAAATAACATGTTTGGACTTGATGGGTTTTTATGCAACTGGATTTTAATTGTCTTGGCAACTTGTCAATTTCATAGGGTTGACGAACAAGTGAAGACGTAACTTGGCTATTGATTAGAATACCTTTGGACAGGAATTTGATAGGTTCGGAATATTCTGGTATATGAAAATTCACAACACTTGTATACCCTGGATCAGTTCGATGTTTGCTGGGTATAATTGTTTCCTAGACATGCACTTTTGGTGAGGATCAAGTATAGGAGGATTAACGTGTATTGCATCCATGATGGGTTTTAACAGTGCACTGTTTTAAATTAGACACAATAATATTGCTCTATGACAGAGGGTGGGGCTCAACACTTTTTTTTGACAACTTTTTGTCTGTACTTGTCTTTTGAGCTGAACTGCTTGAAGAAGGAATGTTATTGTTGACAACATTTTACTTCTCTGCTGGGATGTTGGGTGATTGATCTTTGCAGCCTATTGAATTCTTGTTGTGACATCTTGTACAAATTGCAAAATTGCATAAAAAAGGTTTGATTTGACACCAACAATCAAATATTATTTCCCCTTGTTGGGTCAACATTAATTTGCAAGGATAACATGCCATTGTTGTACCATGTGGACATGATTACAAAGATTACACACATTTTTGATTCGGGTTCTACTTATAATGCTTAGAGACAATATAATTCACAACTAATAACTTTTGTTGTCAAATGTAGATGGTTTGGTTCCTGATTGCTCTAATAGTTCGCATTTTCTAATGTATGTACACTAAGTCCTGTTCTTTTTATTTTATTTTAATTTGTTGTACTTTACTTAGTGGATGGAGTATTGCTCCAATTTCACTTAGACGAAGATGAGTTGAAGAACTATTGAGAGCATCAACAGTTAGTTATAAAACTATACATGAAACTTAGAACTTGACAATGCTTTGATCATTTAGATTAAAAAAAGAGCATGCAATACAACTTTGATTGTTTTAGTCTCTTTTCACAAATCCCTGATGGGCTTCGTTGAATCTTTTACCAGTTTTACTTTCTTTGCCAATAAAGTGCTATTCATGTAAAATAATGAAAATAAAACAATAGTTTGTAAAAGAAAAAATGAAGGAAAACAAATAAAACAACCTACCTCTTTTCCAAATTTCTTCCTCTATGATCTGTTTGGCAGCAAATGGGCTCTTATACATACATATGTAGGAATAGTAATTCAATCACTTTGGAACCTTCAATGATCAATCTTCAGCACTATTTGTGTAATGCCAAGCAAGAATGGATGGTTTTACTCTTTTGCATTCAAAATGAGGTAAAATGAGTTTCTTTTACCATTTCAAATGGTTTAGATCATAACAGCAACATCATTATTGGGAATAAATTGGAAACCAAAAGATAAATTTTTTTTTCAAAAAAGAGTAAAAAACCAGATTTTCAAAAAGAAAAAGAAAAAAGTTCGTGCTCTCTCTCTCTTGGAATATATATATAGAGAGAGAGCTTACTCCATGAATCTTGGAATATAAATTTTTATTTGCTTTTTACTTTTTTTTAATAATAAATTTGTGGTTGTTTTTGGGTAAAAAGAATAAACCCTAACCTTAAAAGAAACCAGGATCTAGGGTTGGGTTGGGGCTTTTAATGCAAAACAAAGGCCATATGTTCAAATTTATTTTTGTAAATAAAAATGAAGAATTTTGTTAAAAATTCTAAATCGGAGAGATGAAATCTCAAAAGGAAAAAGAACACTTTGAAAAATTGTTAAATATAAACTTGAAAATCTACGTTTTCTGTCTAACCCCAAAAATCTCCAAATCTATCTAAAAAGTGCTCCGATTCCTCCAAAATATCCTATGCAAATGCAAAAAGAAATTAAACCAATTTTTGTTGTCTCAAAAAAACTCCAATTCCACCTAGAAAATGTTCAGATTCCTCCAAAAATTTCATGCAAATGTGGAAAGAAGCAACAATTAAGTTTTTTTGTCCAAAAACTCGCCCCTAACTCATAAAAATTCAGTCAACTACTGGACTAAATGGTCAAAGGTGTGATTTTGACGAGTTTATCATGAGTTTTCAGGTAAAAATCATCAAATAAATTGTGCGGGATATCATTTGTTTAAATCACGTTATTCACTTTAAAAGAAGGGCAAAACTGCTGGATTGCAATTTTCTTTCTTTTTTGCTTTTATGGTTTAGACCTAAGTTACCGATTCAGGTGCGGGTGCGGGTGCGGGTGCAGGTTTGCATTTTTTTTGGGGGTTTTTGGATGCGTTTATATATATATATATATATATATATATATATATGCAAAGAAATGCAAGAAATATACAAAATTAAATCATTTGATAGTAACTTTAGATGACACTTCTAGGATTAAGGCTCACGTCTTTTCGTTTTTGGTCAAACTTAAAGTAAAAAAAGAGAAGTTTATCTGTTTTTGGTCAAACTTAAAGTAAAAAAAGAGAAGTCTATCGTTTTTAAAAAGTTCATTTTTATCCATATCTTAAATAACCTTGACATTCTTTGAGATCAGTCTTGCATAGACATGCATGCGGGAAGGTAGGGAATTAATATTTCATTCGGTTAGCAGATGATTGAGCTTGCTACTTGTTCTTATGTTACTGCTTGTAGGCTTGTAGCAACTAAGAAAACACACATATGTAATAGGACAATCCTGCAACTTCATAAAAATTCTAGGAATGCCTTTATGATGGGAAACATTAATTGCATGAATTGCATAATTACTACAAGTGCATTACTGCTAGAATTACTTGGAAGTACATTTTCTTTTCTAGCCACCATACAGGTAAAGTCAAATGCTATGTGAACTTACATTCAAGCAGTTTTCTCATATTTGGCTGAAGTTGCACCTTTAGTGCATTTTTCTTAATGGTTGTAGCAAAAGTTAATACTTAAAAGTTAAAACCAATCTTATATTGTGAATACATTTGCATGTATTCTGATGAATATGTTACTAGTTACAATACATGAATCATTAATTAGCATCCATTGAATTCTTTCTCAGCAGCAATTGCACATCTGCACAATGCCCTTAATATTAATGCCTATTTTGTAAATTTTCTACCAAAAATATGCATAACCAGAACTCCTAAATTTCCCTATTAGCCATATAGCTCTTGCGGATGAATGTGTTTTTCTTCATTATGTTAATATTGTTTTATTAGAATACTTCACACATGTCAATGTATAGTATATATGGTTTTTTTTAAATTAAATTGCGTTTTATACAGTTTCGCAGTTATAGGTGCTTGTTCTCTTCTATGTGTGCTGCAGCTGTAATTTTTTATCTTGTGATTTGTAGGCTTTTTATGCATATCAGTTATTCTATATAGCTTGTACGTTTCTAACTAATATATTTGTTAGGCAGGCACATCAACTTTAATGCAATAAGACATTACTTTTGAATCCATATTCATTCGTTATTAAGCTGTATTTTTGGAATTTTACAAATTGTAGCTTTGTGATATACCGAAGTAGAGAACTTTCTGATCTTGTCTCACTGTATTTGAATTTGTGTTCTATGCTCAAATTTAAAATGTTGCAGGGAAGGAATTGATGTTGCGCGTAGCTGAGATGGTTCCTAGACATCATGGCAGGGCAAAGAAGCAAGAGCAGGCGCCTGCAGGGACTACCTCAAATGCAGGATCTGGGAAGTCAGGGAAGGGTGGAAGAAAGAAAAAATAGAATACGCAGGAAAATTTGAATCACACTTTTCATTCTCAATGTATGTGGAACATGCTATTATCTAATATGAGATTTTTTGATGTTTCAATGAGACCTTGATGGTGGTCTTTTGCAGACTTTGAATCGTTTCAATGTGAGTTGATGCATTTGAACACCCCCTCTAGTCTATATCAGTAGATTTTGCCCTCTTAATCATATTTTTTTCCTCATCTGCGACAGGGCTTGTGGATGATTTACCCCCTTGCAAACTGAATTACTTAATAATTTTGTTATTCTTTCCCCTTTAATGACAGGAGTTGTGGATGTTTCTTTCCTAGCACATATATGTAAATTTTTCTTATAGTCTACAAAGATAGCTGAAATGAACAACTGATACAAATACTCGGCTTCTTATGAGCAATACGATATCTAGAGCTTTAAAAGCAACAATTTAGAAAATTAAGCCAAATAATGGAAGATAAATATTCACCGCCTAGAATTCCATCTTAGATGTCACTTTGAGGATTTAAACTTTTAGAACCCAATGCTTTAACCGCATGATCTCAATTTCATATGCTTTTTCCTTGCAGTAGATTTTTTTTTTTTTAGAGTTGAACTTTTTTGTATGACATTCTATCCTTTTCGAAAGAAATGAAGATGACTGTTTATGAGCACAGGTCTGTGGAATGAGAAAAATCAGATGTTTGTCCTACATTGTGTCTAAAAAGTTCGTTTAATCATCATCAATGATTTTATTGTTTCTGTCCTTGCAATGATACTTTTGGCATCGATTCTACACTGTTATATTTGATAATAATAATCAACTCCAAGTAATTAAGTCGAGAGGCTTCCTAGAGCGGCAGCAAATTTGTTTGTAAACATTTAATTTTTTGAAAAAAAATTGACTCCGTTTGCGGAGAAAGGAGAGAACAGAACTTTACAAAACATAAATTGTAATGGTATAATATCCCAAGATGCTGAAACTCTTTGTCCAGGTCCAAACAGCTATGTCAAATGTTAATTTTTAGACTTTAACAGATTTCCATTTAAATGAAAATTTGGAAAAGCGTTTATTTTGATTAATAGCAAGTCTTTGGTGTGTACGTAGATAGAAATCAAGAGTATATATGTGATATTTTGAAATGTTGCAATGTTTGCTAATTGTTTAAGAATGTATTTTAATGCTTGGTTTCTCATGTGTATATGTAAATAGAAATAAGAGTACACAAATATAATTTTGAGATAATACAAAAGTTAGAAATTACTAATTACAACTAAAATTACAACTTAAAAAGCCTCTAGGCTCTCTTCTTGGTTCTTCTGTTCTCTGTTTTTTGCTTTCTGCTTTCTTGTTATTGTTCTTTCCCCGGACACTGTTTGGTGCTCCTGCTATTGGTTGTTTTGCTCTGTATGTTCGCAGTCCCTTAGACTCTTGTTGGTCTCTTGTTGAACATTAATAATTTATCTTATCTTATCTTATCTAATAGAATTTTTTAAGTTCATATTTAAAATGAATAAAGCTTCTAAAATAAGTGATTGAAATTTCATTTAATCTTAGGAGTTAATACATTATGTGGAGGGTCAAGTAGGTTATGAATTTTATTTAATCCATATGAATGACATGAGAGCAATGAGATGAAGTGAGATAAAATTTGTGTAATTTTTAAAATGATGTCTTAAAAATCTCAATGTGTAATTTAATCTAAAGCTAACAAAATTATCCAACCAAATGCAATTTGGAAATGTTTTATGAAACTTAAAATGAACAATCAAATGAAACAACTGATATGACATGTAGTAGGGGTGACGAACATGCAATAATACCATAATACCTTTTGAAACCATTGTAATAATTGACATCAAACAAATTTATCCTTGATAACATCTCTCTCCAATTACACCTTACATATCCAGTGCGTTTGTAAATGTTTGTTTATCAACAAAAACCATCTATATTATCCACAATATTTTTTCCATACCCTAAAAATATTTGAAACATTAATGAATTTTTCAAATACTAAAACATGTTTTAAGTATTTCTTAGCTAAAATATATCTTCCCTCTTTCTATTCATTATTTTTGTTTTAAGTGTAAGATTCTTGGTGCTCCAAAGTCTATTTTATATTGCATACAAGTCTTTTTGCTAATGCTATTTAAATAGTTTTTCTTCACTATTTAAATGTTCATATTCAAATGTATAGGGACAAATAAGTCTTCTCAAAAAATGATCTCTCTTGGCATATCTTACATAGATTTTTAAATGATAGTTATTGTCATCCAAAGGGGTTGAATCCAATTGGTTAAACATTGAGTTTTTATTATGAAGGTTTACATTTAAATCTTTTCTAGTTGTCAAAATGATAATTAGGCAGAGTTTTAAGTTGTAATTTTTGGTTTTCAATTGTTGGTTTCTAGTGTGTATGTGATTTCTAGGTTAGGATTTCAAAGTTTGTTTTTTGATTCTTTATTCTTGATTGTTTTAAGATTAATTTTTCTACACAAACTATTGGTTAGTATAAGGCTAGAATCAAGTTGTTTACTGCCTCAACATTGTTAGAGATGATGACTATTTTGGAAGAGGCAAAACCCATTAAATATAAATATTAGACCGGAGCAATGAAAACCATCCCATGAAGGACGGTATAAGGGAAATAGTTCTGGTATCAATTGTTAATGTAGTGAGTGACAGGGAACCGATAAAAAGGGTGATGTACTGAAAACTATAACTAATTAATATCTACAAAACCAATGGACGTTGTTTATGTTTTAAAGAAAAATGTTATTATTTTGACATCCTATAATGGTAGAATATTAAAAGTTAAATAAAAATAAAATAAAAAGTTGATTATGTTTTACAGAAAAATATTATTATTTTGACATTCTATTATAGTAGAATATTAGGAGTTAATAAAAATAAAAATAAAATTTATTAATAATAAATGTATATTTTATATTAGTTGAACGGTCATGGATAATCATTCAATCATTCAAGCTATATGAAAGTTTTGAGTGTCATCTACCTTAAAACCCACGCTCCTCACTAACGTACCCCTCTCATGGAACATTACTTGACTAAAAAACACTTTACTTAGAAGAAACGAGCTCAAGCAAATGAGAAGGATGGGAGCTATTATTACATCTTAAAACCTAAACAATAAATCTCAAGTTCTTAATAAGATGTAATGTAAAGTTAAACCCTTAACCTTAGTATCCCTTGTACATCAACATCCAAAACTTAAACCTTAAACACCTAATAAGATTCTAGTAAATATCTACATTGATTATGTAATGAGATTAAAAATCTAGATTAATTCTTTAATGTGTTTAAAGATATAAGATTGATTATATAATGTATTTCAATGTCTAAGATTGATCATGTAATTGTTTGTTTAATGTGTTTAAAGATTCAAGTTTGATTATATAAGGGTAAAAGTACAATGTTGTGTCGCACTAGAGGCTAACCGACAGGTTCTGCTTGAAGGTGGTTTCGGGTCGGACAAGGTTCGGTCGGACATGGCTCGACCGAACATATGTGGCGACCACGCGACACTGATGCGGCAGAAAGGTTTTAACTAAAAGTGGTCCGACCAAACAAGGTCCAACCGAAAACACGAAAAACTATATAAACCAAAAAAAGCCTTTAGCGGATCATTTGAACTGTAGCGAATTCCAAGAATTGCATAGCGGGGAGGAGCACATGCCAATGGAATAGATATGACAAACCAATTTACAACAGTTGGATAGGTCGGTAAAGATTCGACCTTCCTGTGTGTTTAGAGGGGCAACTCCCTCGCATGATTAAAATGTTGATTTTTCAGATAAAGATAAACAATTTAACAAAGATTCAATTTAAAGCCACTGATAGTGAATTTACAAACAACTTTCAGAAGCTTAGACTTATTTGCTTGAAATAACTAATGAAAAACTTTCAAGAACTACGCTTCAAAGGTTATCATCAGCATAAACATGATTCAACATTCAATGTACGTTCACAAAGTACCATGAGAACACACTACAATATGAACCAATATCTTGACGATTGATATTTATGAAATAGAGCCAAAATATGTATTCATTATCATATCCTTATACCAAGAATACAATAAAAGTGCTTTAAATACAAGAACAAGATTGTAACTACTCTCCAAAACTTTCTTTGTATTTGTTTTAATGAAGCTCTAATATAAATGCTCTCTAATTCAATCAGTGCCAAAAGTCCTTTTACATGACTCACTTATGATATTTATAAGCTCTTTCAGTGTGACTAACTTTAAGGTAAAGTTAGAGTTTGGAATTTTAAAAAGCCTTTCATAACTAACTCCAACTTTATACAACTCCAACTTTTAAAGCCTAACCTTAACCAAAGAAAAGTTAGGATCTTAATTCAAACCAAAAATCAGTCCTAAAGTTGACGATTTAAAAAATATACAAATAAGGCCAAAAAATAACTTTATCTGGCTTCTAAGATTAACTCTCAAGCACTTGCATGAGGTTGTGACGCGCTTGCTTTGTATGCTCTGAAAGATTTAATTACTTGAGCTAAGGACTTGTTTTTGATCATAATTACACTTTTCATTTTCAGCTTAATGTATACACTCAAAAATAGTCAAGCCCTAATATTAATTAAATTCTAGCAATTTAATTAATAAATCCTCAAAATTCATATACAATGTAATTTAATTATTAATATTACATAGTTCACTTCTTAAATTAATTCTTCTAACCACACCTAATTTTACCCCATTCACAATCATACATATAGCCTTGCCACTTCATCATGGCTAGAGTCATAAAAAAATACTCTCCGTGAAGAAGGCATAACATTTTTTTTCACCGTTGGATGTCTCCGAGTTTTGGATATGTTTTGTATAAATAAATTTTCTAAGGTCTGACCGAAGCGATTGCAAAATTAATGTCGGCATAAAAAGTTATTAACAACAGAGTACGGTACAGAAAGAAACAAGTAAGGCCCCGTTTGTTTCACGGAATTGGGAGTGACACTTCCCGTTTTTGGGAGTGACACTTCTTGTTTTTGCAAATCCGCTGTTTGTTTCTCTAAATTGCAATTCCGGATTCGTCAAGCAAAACTGGGTTTAGACACCAAAATGAGTGGCATCATCTTCCCACTAAATAGGTGGAATTAGAAATCATACCTTGGTTTTGCGATAATAAGGTTTTGAGTAAAATTCCAATTCCCCAAGATGCAAAACCGGGATTTCAAAACCTGATTTTGTGATAATAAGGTTTTGACTCAATTCCAATTCCGCGAAACAAACGGGGCCTAAGTTTCTTGCCTCTGTCATTAGAAAGTACAACCTTGGTGCAGAAGGCTTAACTTTTTTTGGACCATTGGATTTCTTTGTGTTAGATATGTTTTTTAGAAACACTTTTTCTAAAGTCTGACTGGAGCAATTGATAAAATAAGGTCGTCATAAAACGTTATTGACAATAGTAATTTTAGTGATTTTAGTAATCTTTACATTTTAGCACCATTAGTGATTTTAACTTTCCATCTTATTTGCATTCAGTTAAATATTTATCTTACATTTTGCATTGATCTTTGCATCTTTTAAAATCCCATTTTTCATTGACTTACATGGTCTATGTTTCACTCAAAGTCATGCGCTGCTGCATTTGCATTTTATAGGCATGCATTTTTACCTTTTTACGCTGCCTTGCCATTTTAGTGATTTGCTTTTGCTTTTGCTTTTTTTTTAAGATAGCTTTTGATTTAGTTTTTAATTTAAGTTTAGAAGACTTAGATTTACATTTCCTTTATATTTAGATTTCAGATTTTTTTAAAAAGAGTTTTCTCTTTAAAAAAAAAAAATAAGTTTTCTCTCTTCTCTCTTTTTTTTTAAAAAAATTATTTAGATTAGATTAATTTAACTAGATTTAGATTTAGATTTTATTAACTTAGGTTTATTTTTTAGATTTGTATTTTAATCTAATTTAGATTTAGTTTTTAATTTTTAATTTTATTAAATTAATTTAATTAAGATTAAATTAGATTTTGTTCAGTTAGTATAGATTAATTTTTTTAATTAGATTTTAATGTAGATTTAATTTAGTTTAGATTTTAAGATTAGATTAATTTTGTTAATTTAGTTTGGACTAATTTTAGATTAGTTATTTTTTTTAGAATGGATTTAAATTTTCTTTTTAGTGATTGATTTCCATCTCAAGATTGATATTTTTGAACTCTTTTGTGCAGGGCATCCATTTTCGTTTGTGGAAGACTAGATTTGAAAACTACTAATAAGGCTATGATTTGAAAAACTACTGATGATCTTTAATGCAGGGGGAAATGAATGTGATTTTTTGAAATTGATTGTCTGAATCTAGCATAGATCACACTTCATTGGTGCACTAAAAAGAACCCAAGTGTTTGGTGCATTAGGCATATTTTTTAATCTCAAAGATTGAACAAACATATCCTCTCCCCTCACCTTCACAGATCTTGGGTGCACGAGAAATTTGTTCAATCTTTTAGAGGGCCTGCCTCCTGAGAAGCCCTTAAGGCCGGGTGAGAGGGAATGACCCAAGTGAGGACAAGGTAGAAGCCAACCCTTCCACCTCACTATAATAAAGATGCTTCCTTGAGATTAAAGTCTCGGAAGACTTAATCATTCTTGTCTTTCGATTACTTGGTTGATCCTTAGACATGCTTGGATGTTTGTAGAGCCGAGATGCTTCAATCTTGCTTGCGAGACCACATTCATTCCGAGTACTCATAGGGCTATAGGCCTCAATCTTGCCTTGTGAGACTATGGGAGATGATTATGAGCGGATTCCCTTACTATAAACCATTGTTTTAGTAGCCAAAATCCTTCTACTTGTTGACTTAGGCGTTATGAGATGCGCATGCCGAAGATACCCCTCATGTATCCCTCTTTTTGAGACAGAAAATTTATCGAGATCTTCGGTTCTTGAGAAATTCAAAGCTTGGTAGGCCCGAGAAGTGAGTGCCATGGGGGGGAGCCAGTGCTGCCAACCTTCTATCTATCCGAAATGAGTGTGATATTTTATTGCAAGGGGATTCAACAAGTACAATCGTAGCCAACCTTAGGTTGTACTTGAATGTGCTTTTATTTTGTGAAAATCATACATCCATTCTGTCTTGCGTGTGTGTTCAAAACAAAACATTTCCAATTGACAATCAACATCACACTTGAAATTGAAAATTTTGCAAACAAAACATTGGAATATTAAACCTTTGATCTTAAAAAATCATCGAAAATCTCTTGAGACTCTCACTGTAGGAATCCTTTTAACGGAAAGTGGATAAATATCATATTGTTTTAGTCACCACACTAGTGTAAGGTCATTCTGACTGTCATCCATATCAAATTTCCTTAGCTCACTATCAAGGATAATCACTCCTTCATCACCGAGCTAGAAAATCTCAATAGGGACAATAGGAATCGATCTTTGGCTTTGCAAAATCTTTTCACTTGGGGAAGTGATTGAAACACATGTTTACTACTTAGCAATCATAGGCTCCAACAAGAGTTAGATATCAATTTACCTTCAAGAAAACATTTGTCACGTTGGAATCAACATCAAATTGATTTTATGCCTATAAGGACAAGGTCATATTGTTAGATTTGATAAATGACAAATCTTCCCAAGAACACCTGCATGCATGACAGTTACAGAATAGAAGCAAGACAAAAGAGAGAAGAAGAGAAATAACTATGGTGGCCAAAAGGCCAGAGACTGGAAAACCATGTTGCAAGAATAAAAATTCTATTAACAATGATGAAAATATTACAATCTCCTTAATGAAATACAAAGCGGTGATTCCTTATAAAGGATATCGAAACCCTAAAGGTGAAACCCTAAAGAATTATAAAGCGCCTAAGTGAAACTTAAGCATAGAGTAATAACTTAACTAATTAAATCAACATGATTTAATTAATAAGTAAACTAATGATTACTCTAACACCCCCCCTTAAGTGTAACTTAGGGAGAAGCAAAAACAGCTAAACTACTGCAGAAAGCAGGAAAGATGGGTCTCGGCAACAAGGCCTGATCAGGTACCCAAGTACAAGAAAGCAAACTAGATGAAGGAAGTAAGCCTTC
>MU226203.1:3225616-3252156 GCA_018584345.1 Thuja plicata
GTACGCTCACTTGACAAAGGTGGATGCGCCTAAAATGGCAAAAGCATCATAACCCCCCATGGCACTTTATAACAGAGTGCGAGTACAACAACCATACAAGGTGCTCAAAATCCCAGAAATGCAGAAGAAGGCACTTTATCTCAGTGCGTTTACAGAACAAAAATGCATCAGAAGAGCATACAAGCTCAGAAGTCAGAAAGAAGAGTGAACCAGAAGTACAGTAGAAGAGATCCCAGGACCTGTAAACCCAAGCAGTCCACCAGAGTGCATAAAATGCCAAAATCAGAGGAGAAAAAACCTAGATCAGAATCTAGAAAAAAGACCCCTGCAACTACATAGTGCACTGAACCATCTTTCCGACGATATCTCGTTTGCCAAAAACGGAGTCCGGATGAGCCAGATATGACTCCCGGAAGGCAAAAACAGACATCGGACTTTAACAGAAAAAAATGCTGTTGAAACGGTAGAAACCAAAAACCCAACCTCCATCATCGGAAATTTCTCGGAAAGAGCTTTCCGACGATATATGGAAGTCGAAAAAAGACCCCCGGATGCTCAAGTTAGAGCGAAAACACTCCAGGAGGGTCAGAAAGGCCTCAGAAACCAAAAAATAAGCCCCTGGGGCTAAAAAACTGGGCCCCCGGGCGTATGGCGCGCTCAGGGGGCTGGGCCGCAGCCCCTGGTCTCACAAATGACCAGCCACTTATGCAAATAAGCCCTCGGGGGCTACCAAAACCGCCGCCACCGGCGGGGCGGAGCGGTGCAGGGCCGGTGGCTGGCCAGCGGAGCGGGGAGGAGGGCCGGCGGCCGCTGTGGTAAGCCGGGGATCGGAGCGGCGGGGGTTGGCGGAGCAGCGCGGCGGGCGGTGGGGGCCGGAGGGGCCGACGGCAGGCTGAGCAGCTGCGGAGCAGCAGGGACCGAGCGGCGGGGGCCACTGAGGGCGGCGGGGGCTCGCGGGGACCGGCCGAGCGGCAGCCGGTGGCGGTGGAGCCCCAGCGGCGCGCGGGTTGCGCGATTTTGAAAACACTGGCTGTGCATTAAAAAAATCATAAAAAATGATTTTTTTTTAAATTTTTTTTTGAAAAACGTGCCCGTACGGCCCTAGTAGGGCAAATTTTTTTTGCCAGATGCTCCGGTGTCCAAATCGGACATATTTTATATCAATCCTGGGGTTTTTGGGCCTTCCGAACTCAACCGTGAGGTCGGTTTTGGTCCAAAATGCCTCAAAAAATAGAGACCCCCCAAAACTAATAAAAAGAGCCAGGAAAAGACTGGCGAACTTCAAACCCTCGCTTGCTTTTAACAGAGAACGAACAGCCGGCTGCAGGAGAGCTCTAATACCATGCTAGATTTGATAAATGGCAAATCTTCCCAAGAACACCTGCATGCATGACAGTTACAGAATATAAGCAAGACAGAAGAGAGAAGAAGAGAAACAACTATGGTGGCCAAAAGGCCAGAGACTGGAAAACCATGTTGCAAGAATAAAACTTCTATTAACAATGATGAAACTATTACAATCTCCTTAATGAAATACAAAGCGGTGATTCCTTATAAAGGATACTGAAACCCTAAAGGTGAAACCCTAAAGAATTATAAAGCGCCTAAGTGAAACTTAAGCATAGAGTAATAACTTAACTAATTAAATCAACATGATTTAATTAATAAGCAAACTAATGATTACTCTAACACATATCACTTTAAACAATCACAACATTAAAAAGATAAGGGAATTGAACACGTAGAAAATCAACAACAAGAGTAAAGATCACAACAACCAAATGAAGAAATTTCTGAAGTCATCATGGGTGATAACGAAAACATATGGGCTAAATTCCACTCAAACACTGACCATGAAGAAAATGTCCAAGAAGCTCAACAAAATGCACAGTGTCAACAAATTATGGAAAGAGTCCTAGATGCAGACAAAGAGAAATATTTCTTGAACTTTGCTGACATGAGAGTTAAACTCCCTCATGACTTTGATATAGATCAACTTAAAGCTAAGGAAGATGAAAGAAACCCTATTGTTGTGCTCACTAAACAAATACAAGCAATACAACAAAAAATACAAGACATGCAAAAAGGGACATCTACTAAGAAGTATTCGTTGGATGCCATTTGTCCCTTTCCTTTTGACAAGAGTTTATACCCAAATATGATAAGTACATGGGAAAAAGAGCCCCAAGATCATGTGAGAGAGTTTTATACACTTAGAATGGACTTCATTCATGAGGAGACATACTTAATGAGGTTATTTCCATGAAGTTTGGGGGGACAAGATATGGAATGGTTCTCAAAGTTGCCACTTGGTATTAAGACATTTGAAGAATTAATCACAAAGTTTATCCAACAATACTCTTACAACATAGAACACAAAGTGACAATGCTGGATCTTTGTAACACTAAGCAAAGAAGTGGAGAACCTTTTCTAACATTCCTCCAATGATGGAGAAGGATTTTTTCTAGGTATCCTCAACTTATAACATAACAAGAAAAGATGGACATTTTTATAAATAATTTGATCCTTGAGTTGGGATTTGATCTTCAATTACAATGTCCACCCACTTTTGACAAAATGGTAGAAAATGCCATGAAAATTGAAAATGCAATGGTAAAAAAGGGGGAAATTAAACTTTATAAGGATACCAAAGGATCGTCATACACCACCACCACCACCAACAACAACAACAATAACAATGATAAGACAAGATTTTGGAGCAAAAACAAAAATGTAGTGAGTGATGGCGTTGTTGATCATGCAAAACCTAAGCAACCAGTCTTCAATCTCACTAGAAACATGCCTAAGACTAATCAAGATACAAATAAACCAAAGGCAACATCTTCATATCCACCGAGAAGAAAATTCACTCCCTTGGGAGAGCCTCTTGAGACGGCTTTGAGAACACTTCTTGCAAACAAGGTGATTTTTTTACCCGAGGAAAAGGAATTTGAACCCCAAGTGAAACCCAAATGGTGGAATGATACTCATTTTTGTGAATATCACTGCAATAAAGGACATAGAACCAATGATTGTATGCGGTTAAAACATGTGATCCAGGACTTAATCGATAATGACATTATCATAGTAGAAGGTCACAAAACTAATGATGAACATACCGCCTTCAAGACCCAATTTCCAAACTATGATAAAGGAGAATCATAAAAAATTTCCAAGGGGCTAAGGTCAATTACATTCGATCACATGATAACATCATTCACAAATTTGAGCCATATGAGAATACTATCAATGTTATTTTTGTTAAGGAAACACATGGGAACATGGAATCATCCAATGCTATCACAAGAAGTAAAGAAAAAGTCACATTAATAGGGGTATTTTCTAAATCAATATCCACCTCACAAGAATACAACTTGGTTAAACAATTACAAAAGACCCCAGTACAAATCTCAATTCTTGAACTATTGAAAATATCACCTACTCACAAAGAAATTTTGGAAAAGGCCCTTGTAGAGACAACTGTTCCTAATGATCTTGATGCAGAATGATTCCAAGCTATGGTTGGACATCTCACAACCCCTCACTACTTGTCCTATTCATAAGAAGATGATATGTCACTTAATCATCCACATAATCTTCCCTTACGCATTGAAGTCTTCATTCAGAAAAATCGAGTCAAACATGTCTTCATGGATGGGGGAGCTGGAATGAATATTTATACATTGAATCTTGTAAAGGCTTTAAGATATTATGAAGATTCTATTGAACCAAAGAGAAAAATCACAATAAAGGCATATGATGATGAAGAAAGATCCTAAAAAGGATTGGTTGTTCTCCCTATCAGAGTTGGACCAGTACAGAGGGATACTTTGTGTCAAGTTTTGGACCTGAATTTGTCCTACAACATACTACTAGGTAAACCATGGATACATGAGATGAAGGAGGTTCCATCCACATATCATCAATGTTTAAAATTCCCATTCAATGGTCAAGACATTTCCATTCCAGGAGATTCCAATCCCTTCCAACATTGTAATATGATGAAGGTTGCTAATGATGTCATTGTGCCACATAACTGGGAAAAATCAACCCAACAGGGTCACTCTCATAAATATTCTACATCCACACTTGAAGCTTCCACTTCATCTCATGTGGCTTCCACATCAAAGCCTCCAAGAAAGTATGACATGTCAAATATCCTTTCAGAATTTGAGAAGAAATTGCAATTAAAATACAAAGGGGCTGGGGACTATTCCTTAGAACATGCATTGTCTTTAACTGAACTACCACCATCCCCAAGATCATATGGAAACCCATATTTATCAAAAATTGCTGCATCAAAACCAACAAAAATGTTTGAGGGTACCTTCATAAAAGGGAAAACAATGGCTGAAGAAAATGAAGATTCAAATATTTTGCAATGGCTATATAAAGGAGAAGATGATGAAGAACATCAAAAAGAAATCAAACACATCAAAATCCCCAGCGATAAATATGGAAATGGTTTTTGCCTCATGAAAATGATGGGATATGGTGGGGAAGGACCCTTGGGAAAAGGAAAGGAAGGTACCATGGAACCCATTCAAACTCCATTCCGCAGCAGCAAGGATAAAACTGGATTGAGCTACCATGAAAAAGACACAGTACCTGAAGAAGAAGTTCTTCATAACCAAATAAATAAGTTGCAAGAATATAGTGATGAAGAATCCATGACATCGGAATGGGACTCTTTTACAGATGCATCAGAAGAGAAATACATAGATATGGTCCATTCATACGCACCCTTATTAGGTGAGGGTCAGAGCTCAAGGTTACCTCCCATAGAATTTGAGTCATATGATATAGATAGTGATTCTAGTAATGAAAATTTGATTCCTCAAGCTATAGATAATCTTGAATAAAGTCACGTCATAGACCTTAACGATTACTATGAGACCTATGAAGATAAATCTATCAGGCCCTTGGATGCTATAGACCAAAATGATCCCCTACCACTTGTGCATCCTGAATTAATAGACTGGGAACAAACTGGACCCCTAGAACTTGAAAACTTTGCCTCTGAATATGCCTTATCAGTCTATCTAAATGTAGTGGAACCAGAAAATTTGTCTACCAATAATTCTAGCAACACTCAAGGAGGTGCCAAGTCCTTCAGCTACAAAAGAATTCAAAGAATAATAGGTCTTTTGTTGAAAACCAACTTTTGGCAGCACTAGATCATAAAATAGCAAAAAGAAATAATGAATCCGAAGGTGAAAACCTCTTAGAGGTGCCTAATGATGAAGGACTTGACACACTTCCTGAGCACTATTAGGAGAGATCTTCCATCATGATCGAACCAACTACACCAACAAACATTGGCAAAGAGGAGAATCCTAGGATCATACACTTGGTGACTTCACTTTCATAGCAAGAAAATGAAGAATTTATCCAGTTTTTCAAAGATAAACAAGTAAATTTTTCATGGTCTTACTCTGACATGTTGGAATTAGATCTTGATCTTATAATGCATCACTTATCTATTACACTAGAGATCAAACCAATGAAACAAAAGTTGCGCAAGATGCATCCTCATATAGCCCTACTAGTCAAAGTTGAGGTAAAGAAACTATTAGATGCAAGATTTATTAGAGCCATTGATTATGCATAATGGATATCAATATTGTGCCAGTATCCAAGCCTGAAAAATCCATCAGAATATGTACATACTTTCATGATCTCAACAAATCATGTCCCAAGGATGATTTTCCTCTACCAAACATTGACATGATTATAGACTTGACAACAAGGCATGAAATGTTAACCTTAATGGGTGGATTTTTTGGATATAACCAAATCACAATAGCACTTGAGGATCAGGATAAAACAAATTTTACTTGTCCTTGGGGAACATTTTGCTGGAATGTAATGTCATTTGGACTAAAAAATGCCGGTGCTACTTCAGAGGGCCATGACCACTATCTTCCATGACATGATGCACATAATAATGGAAGACTATGTAGATGAAATATTGGATAAATAAATAACAAGAAAGGATCACTTACATGTGTTAGATAAATATTTGTTAGGCTAGAGAACTTCAAGTTTTGTTTGAATCCAAAGAAATGTGCTTTCGGGGTCACCTCTGGAAAATTATTGGGATACATTGTCTCAGCAAAAGGTATTGAAGTTGATCATGCTAAGGTAAAAGCAATCATGGACATGCCACCTCCCAGGAACATTAGTCAGTTAAGGTCATTACAAGTAAAGCTAAAATCTATAAGGAGATTCATTTCACAACTCAGTGATCGAAGTCAACCTTTCACCAAGCTTATGCATAAGAATGTGTCATTCAATTGGGATGCTTCATGTGAAGAAAATTTGAATCAAATTAAACAATATTTGGAAAACCCACCTATTTTGATGTCACCAATTCTAGGCAAGCCATTATTGTTATACATTTGAGAAACACAAGTGTCTTTGGGAGCATTACTGTCACAACATGATCATGACGACAAGGAAGGGGCTATTTATTACATCAGTCAGACTTAGTCAACTATGAGCTTAATTATACCGCAATTGAAAAATCTTGTTTAGCAGTGGTATTTGTATCACATAAGCTGCGTCACTATATGTTATCACATCCTATCAAACTTATGGCGAAAATTGATCCCTTGAAATATCTCTTGAGTAAAGTATCATTAACAAGAAGGTTGGCTAAGTGGGTCATGATTCTTATTGAATTTGACATCGAATATATTGATAGAAAAGCCATCAAGGGATATGTAATTGTAGATCAATTAGCAGAGGCACCGCTCACTGATGATCAACCTATCTAGGCAGAGTTTCCTGATGCATCCATTCTTCATCTCACAGAATCACCATGGAAGCTATACTTTGATGGATCACATACCCAGTATGGAGTAGGCACATACATCCTCTTCGTCACACCTTTAGGATACGCATACACGATGATCTTCCCATGCATAAATAATATTGCTGAGTATGAAACAGTTGTCAATGGGCTTAAATTGGCACTTGAATGGAAGATAATAAAACTACATGTTTATGGTGACTTACATCTTGTTGTTAACAAAATCAATGATGATTATCAAACAAAGAATGACAAGCTTATGCCATACAAAAGGATGGTCGATGAATTCAAGAAATATTTTGTTGAGGTAACTTTTGAACAAGTTCCCAGAGCACAAAACAAGGCCGCAGATGCAATGGCAACTTTAGCTTCACTTCTAGAAATGCAAGAACAACAAGATCACTATGAATTCTTGGTAGATGAATTGGTGTACCCTGCTTATGATAACCCTGCTTCCTGATTTATCTGTCAAGTAACTAGTTCTGAATCCCCTATATATGGCCAAATCTATACTTATCTAAAAGACACCACCCTTCCATTAGGCCTCTCACAAAACCAAAAATGTACTTTCATTAGACATTAAGCCTCACGTTACATATTGATCGCTAATACCCTATATCATCGAGGTCTTGATGGGACTCTCTTAAGATGTTTAGAGCACGAGGAATCAGAGAAAGCCTTACGAGAAGTTCATGAGGGTATCCGTGGTACACATTCTAGTGGATTAACTTTGGCCAAGAAACTCATCCGAATAGGGTACTATTGGCCCACTATGGAAAATGATTCCTATCAGTTTTCCAAACAGTGGAAAAATGTCAAATCCATGGAAACCTTATTCATGCACCTGCTAGAGAATTTATACCACTCACAACGCCATGGCCTTTTTGTCAATGGGGGTTAGACTTAGTTGGCCAAATTTTTCCCACCTCATCAAATGGCCATAAATTCATCATCACAGCTACAAAGTATTTCACAAAATGGGTTGAAGTTGTACCTTTGATTACTGCCACTGGAAAGCAAGTATCCTTGTTCATACTTAATCATATCATTTGTCGCTATGGCATACCTATGGCAATCATCATAGATAGTGGGAAATAATTTAAGAACAAGGATGTGGATGATCTTTGTGAGAAGTTTTAGATCAAGCAACATTTTTACACAAAATATTATCCCCAAGGTAATGGACACACATAAGCGACTAATAAGACAATTCTTAAGATTCTCACGAAAACAATGGATGATGTAGGAAGGGATTGACATGTACAATTAAATCCATCTCTATGGGCTTATCACACTAGTATCCGTACACCGACATGAGCAATACCATATGCACTAGTCTTTGGTTCAGAGGCAATCTTACTAATCGAAGTGGAGATTCCATCACTTAGGGTGTCCTTAAGCGGCCTCTTTTCTGATGAAGAATATAGGGTCCAAAGGCTACAAGAGCTGGAATTACTGGGAGAACGAAGGAAACATGCAGTTGATCATTTGAAGGTGTACCAAAAATGCATGTCAAAGCAATACAATCAGAAAGTTAGACCAAGGGAATTTCAAGTGGGCGATTTGGTACTTAGAGAAAATCCCAAAAATTAGCAACATCGAGAAAAGAAAGGAAAATTTGAACCAAACTGGCTTGGTCCCTTCATCATTGTAGCAGTATATGGTTCAGGTGCCTATCAGTTATCTACACCAGAGGGTGATCTATTGGATGAGCCAATCAATACTCAACACCTGAAGAAGTTCTATACTTGAAAAAAAATATCATAAAAAGTCCTGAAAAAAAATTAAAAGAGGAAAAAATACAAAAACAGAGAAAAATTAGAAAAATACAAAAAAAAATAAAAAATCACAAATTGAGAAAAAAATTGCAATAAAAACAAGTGGTGAAAACCTGGCAAACAGGCGCTACTTGTATTAGATTAGATCCCTCATCTTTCAACACGACAATCCTTTTGTCATCCATAATAACAACACCTCCTTATACATTCAATCAAGTATTTTTGGAGTTATCTCTTGCTATGGCTTGGAATTGGTCCTCACATCCATATGAATGATTGGGCTTAACTGGAGGCACATTCCTAACTATCGTAGGTGATCATCATATTGAGTTTTTGCGCATTAATCAAACTTGGAAAACAACAAACAAATGACACATAAAAAACTGAGACACCCAACATCCAAAATGATACAATCACACAAGACATCATTATCAATGGGATGAATTCTGCTACAAAATGTGATCACAAAACAATTGCATAGGTTTCTATGGTTGTCTTTGATTTTTTTATCATCATGTCTCTTTAGCCACTCTGGGATATCTTTTGATTAGAGAAGCAATGAGGGAGTATGATGTTTTTCTTTGTCTTCTATTTGTGGGATGTTTTTTTTTGCTGAAGTGTAGGATCAAATATTTTGGGGTTTATGTGATAAGGGTGTTCACAATCCCCTATAATTGTGATACGCCCCTCATACCTTGACTCCAAATGTTTGTATCTTAAATGGAGGGGAAATGCATTCCTTGTTTGTTATACACACAAGCCATACTTATGTCATCTTGGTTAATCATACCTTGGTGCTTATATTAACTTGCAATATTAAAAAAAAATGTAAGTCGTAATCAAGTCATCAAAGATCCAAATATATCACTGATGCTTGTACTTATAGATGTCTAAAATCATCCTTATATTAATTTAATTAATATTTCCATAGCATTATAGTTAATTTTAATTAATTATATTTGTTATATTCTTCTATCTATTTAATTAAATATGATTCACTTTCCTTAGTATTTGAATTTAATTCAAATACTACCCCCTTTGATGTATTAAATTTTATTTAATACATTCCCCTTTAAATAAATTTTTAATTTATTTATTCCTCCACATGACTTAAATTCTTACTAAACCAAATTAATCTAAATTTTAAATTTAGATTAAGCTAATTTGAACCTAGATCCTACCCTACTTCACACCACTCTCACCAAATAAGCCTATTCACTAATTAACTAAGGTTCATTAGACTAATTTTTTGATTCCTACAACAATTAGTCCTAATTATTTGCTCACACATGTGTGAGCAAATTTCTAAAAATACACTTTTCTAAATAATCTTTATTTGGTGCCAACAAGGTTTCTGACACCCATGATGACACCTTCTTACACTTTCTAAAAGTGTTTCATTGGGCTAAAACTCTTACACTCTCTTACAAGATCCTTCACATGTGTACTTTAAGTACACTTTGACCCATCACATCCAAAGTTGCTCACACATGTGTGAGCAAAGTGGGCGTCTTGCATGGCTTATGTGTCCCTCATGTGGCACCTATGTGGATGCCACATGAGCTCCACCTCATCCAAGCCCTCTCTCTCTTCCAAAAAATCTATAAATAGAGGCCTTTGTTAAGAGCAAATCATCTCTTTTTCATGCATTGTTATCATGTTGAAATAGCTCTAGAATTGCATTAGTTCATGTTTTCTAATCTTATCTCTTAGTTCATTTCATGCTTACTTCATAGTTAAATCTAGATATTACATGTTAGGATTAATGGAATGAACCTAGTTTCCTTTCATTGAATCTTGCATATCATTCTTAGCATAGTTTTGCATTAATCATGTTCATACATTTGATGAAGGCTTGAGACAAGTTCCTCATACTTTCTCTTGAGCTCTTCATTACATCCATTAGTTGCACTTAGTTTTCCTCCATCAATCAATCGTAGTGGGGTTTTGGTATTGTGTTGGGAGAGCACACCCACAAACTTATCTAAGAGCAAATCAACAAGGCTTGGGTGCACTTGTTTGGCTCATCGAAAGTTGTGGTGAAAGGTTCTTGTTTTAGATTTTATTATAAACATGCTAACTTCTTTAATCTTTTTTTCTAATGACTAACTCTAATGTTTGCATGTTTTAGTGTTGTCTTTGCAGGTATACTTTTTATCATATACATTTTGGCACGCCCGGTGGGACCCATGTCCCTTATTTTCTAATATTTTTTGCATATTTTTTGCGGTTCTAGAAATTCTTAGGAAGACCCGTCTCCGCTCTGGAGTCGCCATCTCCGCTGATCACTATCTGTGCTCCTCAGCCGTCTATGAAACTCGGTCATCTGTGCCTATAACTCACCATCTCTGCTTGTGCAGAAATAGACTTATAACACTGTGCTTTTAAACTGCTTTTTATCAAATTTTTAGTATTTTAACTCTCAGGTTTTTGACAATAAGACAATCTTTAGGAGTTGAATGCTATCTGATTTGATAAATTTTTTATTGTTATGTCTAATTAAGTCTATTTTTGGCAGAATTTGATGGTGTGTATTTGGCTGTTTGTGCAGGTGATTCACCGTTTCCATAGATCACCGTTTCCGCAGATCACCGTCTGCGCAAATCACCATCTGCGATACTTGGCCATCTGCGAGTTTTCCTCAGTTTTGCAAAATTCCATATTTGAAACTTCCAAACTACTAACGAATTTCATGTAGGTTCCCTGATGATTTTTAACAGATTATTAAAATGAACTTGTATGACTAAACACTTGTCTTGGAATGTATGTTGTTTAAAATTTACCTCACTCTATCTTGAATGTTAAGGGAATAAACCTCAGAAATCTTGAATGACATAAGGTAAATAAACACACATTTCCAAGCTTTTTTTTTGTTGTGTGGGAAAGAAATTGAACACGAATGATTTACCATACTATTGTGTCTTTTTCTTAGGTAGAAAACGCTTAGTTTCTTTTAAATAGGTTCAATTTAGAATGAACATTTTTTGGTGTGTTTGAAGAAGTGTTTCTCAACACTTCTTTCGAGCTATTTGTCAATAGATTAAAACCCCTTAAAATACATGACACTATGATTAAGTTATAGCCGTATCCTCTCCCCTCGCCTTCACGGATCTTGGGTGAAGAGAAAGCTTAGCTTAATCAAGCTTCTAGAGAGGCCTGTCTAGAGGGTGCGCTTCCCCTTTAGAGGATGACCTCAAACCGGTAATCCCTTCGGCCGGTATAGAAATAAAGTGCGACCCAAAGGTCCTCTTTATCCCTTCAAAATCGGATGGGTAGTGTTCAATGGTAGTCCATACTGAGTGAATATCCTCAGCATATTGGCATGGTTGAACTAGAGACTTAAGTGTCTCATGCTGTACAAACCGATTGCGGGGACACCACAAAACCTTGCTAGCAACTATAAATTAGTAGTATACCCGGTTCACCTCTGAATGATGACTTATTATAGTGCAAGGGGAGGGAATATTCTTCCCCCAAGATTCCCATCATACGTGTCCCAAGGTATTGTACTGCGAAAGAGATCTTTGTAGCACGATAATAATACCTGGAAAAAGGAAAAAACACGGGCACCCTTCCAGGGGTGACACTGCTGTGTGAGCTGAAGGACTACCAAGCAATGGGCCTATAATATTTCATGCAAAGCTAAATTCCTAAGGTAGCTACTGTTTGAACTGTCTTCGTTGTGCTAGACCCAGTAAAAACATAAGTGGCTTGAAAGAGTCACTTGAACATACACAAACGAGATCCTACAATTTAAAATCAAGGTTTCCTAATGTCACATTTGCTGGTATCCCTCAAGGTTGCCTTGTCCTTTGTTGGATTGTTTTGAGACGCGTGTCTGTTATTTTTCTAATTTGAATGTGCTGAAATCAGTTCTTTCCATCAAACAATTTTGCCCAAAATTAGACTGAAGATAAAAAATTTGCCCAAAATTTCAACACACTGCCTTAGCCACAGTTGGCTGTCTCTTCTCTGGATCCGCCATCTACGCAGATTGCCGTCTGTGAAGATCACCAGCTACGTCTGAGACTGACGTCTCCGCTTTAAAACAGTGAGCTTCCAAGTTTACCGAGATATTCAAAATTTGACCTTCTGTAGGACCCTGAAGTCATTTTTCCTAGATCATTCAGTCATTCAGCCAAAATCAAATTTTTCATGACATGACCAATTTCAAGAAACATAAGAAGGTTAAGCTTCCAACACCTCTATTCTATAGAGAGCAGAAGGAAACCACCTGTAAATCCAAGGAATACCAACATATTACAACATTTATCAAACAAGAGATTGAGCATCATGAGAAAATTGACAAAATCCTCTATAATACCAAAGTTTGCAATTTCATGGCCAAGTATTCTATCAACAGTGCCTTTGTTTCCATTGAGTAATACGATTAGATAACATCTAGCTTTTGGATTATTCTTCCATTCTTCCATCATCATTCTTTCTTCTCTTGGAGCATTAGATCAAACCATCAAATCAAATCAATCCTTCAGGTTGAAAGACCTTAATCAAAGTATTACAAACCTTCGTCCTAAAAAAAAACACAACATTTCTTGTAGACCATCAGTCCGTCTCAAGTAATTTAAATCCCTTAGTGATGTCCCATTTTGCTTGAGATCACAAGTCCATCTTCAAGTAGAACAAGTGTTACTTTAAATGCTTTTGTGTTTGTATCATCATAAAGTTTTAACATGCTTAGGTTTTGTTCCACAAACCTTTTAATCAATTATCAATCAATCAATCAATCCTCAATTCAATCAATCAGTCAATCAATCTTTAATCAAATGTCAATAAAATCCAATCAAGTCCAATCAAATCCAGAATCAAGATCTTTGCTCCACGTCATTTCCTACACTTTCTTGTCTCCCATTCTTCTAAATCCACTATTGTATGGTAGTCACTCGATCCCAAGCTAGAAACATGAGGCGTGAAACATTCAACACTATTACCCATGAGGAGAATCCATTCGCCACTCAATATTTTCAAGGAACTGGGGTACAAGCTGAGGAAGTGCCCGTAGAAACTGAATTAGTAGACCAAGAAGAAAGACCCACCCAAGTGAATGACTTCCTTAGAGACCCATAAAACTTAGAAATGGTTGAGAAGGACATTACGCATAACAATGCTGAAATATTCTTGAATCTTACTCATAATGGTGTCACGGTTCCTGCTGACTTCGATGAAACACTTCTTACCCGAAATGTCACCAAAGCCACTGCTGCCGCTACTGCAACCATGGCTTCCACCTCAAATGCTACATCATCATGTGACACCGGTAAAGGACCTGTTAGCGAACCTTCCACATCAGTACCTATATCAACACCTATGTCAATAACTGCATCAATACCTCAATTGACACTGAAACAAATTCAACAGATCATAAGCGCTTTGCCAAACAATACTACACATAACAACACTCAAATGACAACGACTCAAGGAAAAAGTGCTAATGTCAATAACATAGGGAAGATTTCCATGCCCTTGTCTACATCTTTGTTTCAAACAATAGGGGCAAAAACATCTGCAACCAATACGTCACGAGCCTATCAATATATACCTCCTCCTACTATTGGTATGACCTCCACGGGATTTTCAGCTGCATAATTTGGAGGAGGTGGAGGTTATGTACCCCTGTTTCCCACACAAAATACTACAGACTTCACCCAACAATTCAATGAGCTCAAAAGCATTGTACAAGGCTTGCAGAATGAGGGCAAGAAGGAGTTTTCGTTTGAGGAGATTTGTCCGTATCCGTTTGACTAGTCTATCACAATGCAACCATTCCCACCAAACTTTGAGATGCCTAAATTTGAGAAATATAAAGGTGAAACATGTCCTCTAAAATATCTCGAAGAGTTTTACATTGCATGTCAAGAAGTTGCCTATAATGAGAACTACTTAAAAAGACTCTTCACTAGGAGTCTTGGAGGCGCAACTTTGGAATGGTTCATGGCCCTTCCTTATGGGTCAATCTCGACTTTCTTTGATCTTGCAGAGAAGTTTGTTGGAAAATATTCATATAACATTGAGCATCAAGCAACACTGAGCGATTTGTACAATACTAAACAAAAGAATGGAGAAACCTTTGCTAGTTTCTTACAACGATGGAGACATATTGCAAATCGCATGCCATGGAAAATACCCAATAGTCACTTAATTGACATCTTCACAAAGAATTTAATCTTTGAGATGTCTTTCCAAATGAAAATGGCTTCACCTGACACCTTTGAATTCCTTGTCAAGAAGGGAAAAGACATTGAAGATGGCCTTTTGCAAAGAGGTAGCATCAAACATTATACTCCTTCCAATAATGATAAACCAAAATTTTGGAGTAAAAACAAAGGAGTTGTCAATGATGGAGTGACTGATGCCAAACATGTTCAAAATGTTCAAGCATCCAACAATAACCATCAAAACAATCGCAATAAGAATCAAAATCAAAATCAGAATCACAACAACAATCAAAATTGAAATCAGAATCAGAACAATCAGAACAATCAAAATCAGAACAACAATCAGAATCATAACAATCAGAACAACAATCAACAACCGCGCAATCAACCATTCCTATTTCCTCACAACAATTACAACAACATTAAAAATAACAACAATAATAATGACAATCGACAACGGTGACAATTCACAGCTTTGGAAGAACCTCTAGATGCGATCTTCAAACAACTCACGGACAAAGGAATGATAGTCTACCCAAATACTTGACCTTTTGATGAGAATCAACCTAAACCTGTTTGGTATAGAGATAATGAGTATTGTGATTATCATCACATCAAGGGGCATGATACTAAGAAATGCATGAAGCTTAGACACTTTGTGCAAGATCTCATTGAGGATGGGAAAATTGAAGTTGAAGGTCAGAATGCATCCTCATCTAATGCGAAACTCAAGGTCTACAATCAACCCTTCCCACCTCACAATCAAAATAATGCATCAAACGCAATCCCATATGACTATTCTACCAATACTATTACAGGTCATGATCGAACGTGTGGGAGCTTAAGTGAAAATGATATCTTTGGGTTTGACTCTCTTTGTGGCCGCATTGAAGAATCTAACACGCATGTTAATACCATAATCCTCAAAGCTTCTGATTGTAATGCCACTACACGTAGATCTAGAGTCACTGTCCAAGCTACTGATAAACCTTCTACATCTGCAAATCCACCAGCTGCACCATCTACTGCTACTCAACCTGCTTCACACTTTGACTTATTGGCCTAGTTACGAAAGATGCCTACACATATATCCATTCTATATCTCTTGACAAATTCGCCAATTCACAGAGAATTCCTTGATAAAGATCTAAATGAATCCTGTGTCCCTGAGAACATCAATGCTGCACAATTCAAAGCTATGATAGGGAACCTAGCCTCACAAGAACATCTCATTTTCATTGATAAGGACTTCAACGGTCCTGACCCTCATCATAATAAGTCCCTCCATATAGAAGGAAAAATCTGCTCCACAAGAATAAAATGAGTCCTCATAGATGGTGGATCTGGCTTGAATTTGTGCACATTGAAAATGATTCGTAATGTCAGTCTTTCTGAGGACTTCATTGATGCAGATAAATGAATCACAATAAAAGCCTATGATGATCATGAACGAGGAAGCAAGGGTTTGATCACACCACCCTTACAAGTGGGCCCGACCTTGATTGAAACTGTTTGCCATGTATTGGATCTAGATCTACCTTATAATATCTTGTTGGGACGACCATGGATACATGCTATCAAAGGTGTGCCCTCTACTTATCATCAATGCCTAAAGTTCCCACATCATGGTAGAGAAATCACAATTCCTGGAGATCCTGAGCCCTTTCAATACTGAAAGAGATTGGAAGGCAAAGAAGCTAACTACTGTCCGTTGAATGAGTTTGGCCGACACTTCAATCAAGAAACTCATGTTTAAAACACTCCATTAGTTCTAGAAAAGACATCAGAAACATCAGCTGAACAATCCAAAGGAAAGGAAAAAGTTACTGAAGACAAGGCTATTGAAGACAAACCCTCCTCATCTAAAGCAAAGGCCACATTTACAGAGCAAGGCATGGGAGAGTATAAATTTGAAAGTGCTCTATGTATTGGGCAACTCCCTTTCTCTCCAAAGTCTTATGGAAGACCATCACCATTACCCCTCTCCAAAGATAAAGTGCTTATGCGCTGCAAATCAACTATTTTTGAATATTGGCGGTCCCTATCAGATGAACACATGGAATACAATGTCCTTGATTGGCTCTATAATGATGAAGAACAACAACCTGTAATTTTCTCCAAAGGAAAGTATCCTAAGGTTACTCCCATTGTCGAAAGCATGGGATATCATGGTACTGGCCTTAGAGCTAATGAGACAGGTAAGAAGAAGATCATAACAGCCAATGGCTATCCTAAAGGACATGGATTGGGTTCCATAGAGACCAAGAATAACTTCGCTAAGGATTATTGTCTAGCTGTCTCAAATTCAGACACTGAGGAAGAGTTCTTTGAAATTCCTTTCCACTATATTGAAGATGACCTAATGAAAACCATCATGTCTTCACTATCACCCAAGCTGACCTTTCATCCCCTCGTCTACCCCTCACAAACCCTGAATTAATTGACTGGGATCAGCAAGACTCACCACTAGCTTTGGACATTTGTGATTTGGATGAGGCAGTTTTAGCCCTCTTTGGACTTAAGAATCTTTGAGAATACGAACATCAGAACCACTACAAAAAACAAGCCTACTTTGATAGCCAAGTCAACTCTTTCAATCACAAAAATGAAAAAGAAAAAAAAAAAGAAAATACATCCTCTGGTGAAAACCTCTCGCAGGCACCTTTGGATGAAGAAAAAGATAAAATAAAGGACGCTTCCTCTAGTGAAAACCTTTCTAAGGTGCTAGAGGAGGGAGAGGCTGACTTTCCATTTATATCTTCAGAATCGGAAGTGTCCTCTATGATCATCGAAGATACTATTCCAATCAACCTAGGCATAGAAGAAGATCCACACATCACCTACATTATAGTTTCTCTCAGCGATCAAGAAAAGAAAGACATGACAACATTCTTGCATAAACACAAAATCAACTTTGCCTAGACTTACAAAGACATGCCCGAGCTAGATACAGATCTTGTCACCCATCATCTTTCTGTAGATCCAAGTGTAAAACCTGTTAAGTAGAAACTTTGCAAGAGGCATCCGCAAGTCGCATTGGTAGTCAAAGTAGAGCTTCAGAAGATGTTGGACGCTGAATTAATCAGACTAATTGATTATCCTGAATGGGTTTCTAATATTGTACCAGTAGGTAAGCCTGCTGGGGGAATTCACATCTACACTAATTTCAGAGACCTAAACCTTTCATGTCCCAAGGATGATTTTCCACTCCCAAATATTGACATTATAGTAGATTTGACGGCACAACATGAAATGTTGTCACTTATGGATGGCTTCTCAGGTTACAATCAGATCAGGATAGCACCAAAAGACCAGCACAAGACCGCATTCACAATGCCTTGGGGAACCTTTTGTTATCAGGTGATGCCTTTTGGCCTTAAAAATGCTAGAGCTACTTATCAACGAGAAATGACTACCATCTTTCATGACCTTTTGCATGTCATCATGGAAGATTATGTGGATGATCTTTTAGGCAAATCCAAAACAAGGGAATCACATATTCCTATCCTCACTACCATTTTTGAGTGATTAGAGAAGTATAAGCTTAGGTTGAATCCTAAGAAGTGTGTCTTTAGAGTACAATCTGGTAAGCTGTTGGGATACATTGTGTCACGATGTGGAATAGAAGTTGATCCAAAGAAAGTGAAAGCAATCCTAGAGATTCCACCACCCAAAACATTGAAGCAATTACGCAATTTACAAGGAAAATTGCAATCAATCAAAAGATTCATGTCACAACTAGCAGATAAGGTGCATCCATTCTCTCATCTCCTGCGCAAGAATATCAAGTTCCAGTGGGATTGCTTGTGTCAAAATGCATTCAAGAAACTAAAAGGCTATCTAGATAATCCACCTGTGTTGGTACCACCTGTTGCTGGTTATCCTCTAATTTTGTACATATCTGCTACAGAGGTCACGTTGGGAGCCCTCCTGGCATAATTAGATGATACCGACAAAGAGTGAGCAATTTACTATATCAGTAGGACTCTTATTGGCTATGAGTTGAATTATTCCCTAATTGAGAAGGCATGTTTGGCCGTTGTTTTCTGTATGCAGAAACTATGACATTATATGCTTAATTATAAGATTCATCTTGTTGCCAAAATTGATCCACTCAAGTATCTCCTGGCACGTTATGCTCTTACTGGTCATACAACAAAATGGGTCATGATTCTTAGTGAGTTCGACACTGTTTATGTGGATCGAAAATCTATCAAAGGAGAAGTAATTGTAGATCAATTAGCTGAAGCACTTGTTGACGGTAAACATCTTTTGATCATAGATTTTCCAGATGAATGAGTCCTTAATCTTGCCTTGAGTGCACCATGGAAGCTTTATTTTGATGGATCCTTCACTCATAAAGGATCGGGGGAAGGAATCTTGTTTGTTACACCAAAAGGGGATCTCATCCCTAAGTCTTACAAATTACAGTTTCCTTGTACCAACAACATTGCAAAATATGAAGCCCTTGTACTTGGACTCTGGTAGGCCATACAATGGAATATTCTCACTTTGTTGGTGCTTGGTGATTCACAGTTGGTCATCAAACAAGTTATGGACGAATATCAAATGAAGGATGACAAGTTACTTCCCTATCGCTGTACAGTTGAGGATCTCAAAATGCATTTCACTGAGCTAATCTTCCAACAGATCCCTCGCACGAACAACAAAGAAGCAAATGCCATGGAAACAATTGGGTCCTTGATCACTATTCCAGAATACAGCGCACGGTGTGAGTTTCTTGTTGAGAATCTTATGGTCCCTCCCTATGACAAACCGAATTCTGAAATGGTGTGTGAAATTGCTGATCCCACTTACCCATGGTACCAAGAAGTATATTCCTACCTTTATGATGGACATACCCCACTTACTTTAACCCCCAACCAATGTAAAACCTTCATTCGCCGCACTTCCCGATACACAATCCTTGCTGATACCCTTTTCTGAAAGCATTTTGATGGAACTGTTTTAAGGTGTCTAAATTCTGATGAAGCACAAACGTCCTTGGAGGAGGTACATCAAGGAATCTACGAGGCTCACTCTAGTGGACTTACTTTGGCCAAAAATTTGTTATGCACTAGATATTACTAGCCTACTATGGAGCAAGATGCCTACAACTATGTGAAGAAGTGTGTGCCTTGTCAACAGCACGACGATTTGATACATGCTCCCTCCCAATCCCTCCAGCCCACCATCACCCCCTGGCCTTTTTCACACTGGGGTCTCGACCTTGTTGGCCATATTTTCCCTAATTCTTCCAATGGCCATAAATACATCTTGACTACTACAGAGTACTTTACCAAGTGGGTCAAAGCTGTTCCTCTCACCTACACTACTGGAAAATATATTTTGAAGTTCATTTTGAACTATCTTATCTGTTGCTATGGCATTCCTCAAGACATTGTTACGGATAATGGAGGACCTTTTAAGAACAAAGATGTCATAGAGCTATGTAGGAAATTCAGCATTACCCACCATACCTCTTCCAAGTACTTCCTACAAAGCAACGGTCAAGCTGAGGCTACGAATAAAACCATCCTCAGAATCCTCAAGAAAATAGTTGATGAAGCTGGCCGCGAGTGGCACCTTTGCCTCAATCCTACCCTTTGGGCCTACTGCACCTCCATTCGAACCCCCATGGGAGCCACTCCATTTTCCCTTGTTTATGGTACTGAGGCTATTTTACCCATCAAAATTGAGCTCCCTTCCCTCAGAATTTCTCTCAAGAATCTGTTGTTTGAAGAAGAATATAGAGTTTCCCTCTTGCAAGAGCTAGAACTCCTCGATGAGAGATGCCTCAATGCCCTAGACTACCTCCACGTGTATCAAAATTGCCTTCACCTTCAGTTCAACAAAAGGATCAAGCCTCATTAGTTTGAGGTTGGTGATCTTGTCCTGCAGAACAATATGAAGAATCTCCAGAACTGTGAAAAGAAAGGCAAGTTTGAACCTAATTGGTTGGGGTCCTTCATCGTCACAACAAAGTATGGTTCAGGCACTTATCAAATTGTGTCACTAGAGGGAGATCCACTCCTTGATCCTATAAATATTGTACATCTCAAGCGCTTCTATGCTTGATCCGTCTGTAGTCCGTTGTACAATAGAAATCTTCAAAAATCTAAAAAAATTAGAAAAGCAGAAAATCCAAAAACATTCAAAAAGCAGTCAGAAAAGAAAAAAATCAAAAAGCATAAAAAATACAAAAAGCTTGAAAAAAATATCAAAAAAAGAGAAAGAAAAATAAATCCATCCATCTGTCAAAACCACTTCGGTGATGCAATGGATAAGTACCATGGTGAAAACCTATTTCACGCGCCATGTGTAGTCAGATCCACCATCTGTTCCCTCATTTCTTCCAAACAACCTACATCGTCTTCCATAATAAAAGTCACTACCCATATCTGTGCAGGTAGTTCCTTGACCATTTTTTCCACCTCCATAATAAAAATTCTTGCACGACTGAGCTTACCATATCAATACTGAGCTTTGTTCTAGACACAGTGATCACAAACGTTTCCAACAAATCAACCGATAGATTGACTTTCCTAATGATCATTCTATTCACAAGTAATTGCCAATGAATTCCCATTTTTATCAACCAAATCTTTGGCCCATTAGGATGCATCCTTCCGGTGTCAGCTATTCTATAAATCCTCACATCAAAATTGTTCATGGCAAGAACTTTTGGACTGAATGACCACTTGGTCAGGATGCCTTTTTGTTGATTTTATCTTGTGTTTTACTCTGTCCTTATCATGACAGCCTCGATCTTTTATATCTTGGTTCGTTATGGTGAGTATATGGTGAAATACGTGTCATTTGCGGTATGATTTGCTTGTCGTAGTTTGTTAGTGCATTGATGTTTTGATATTTGGTTATGACTATGTATGCCTCACTGGGGGCATGATTCATGCATCTCAAATCCCTCAACAGATCTGGATGTATTGCGTCTCCTCATGAGTAACATTTCATAGATCTCATCATATCTGATATCTTGCATTCTTGTTCCTAAAAACCTATTTGTCTGAGAGTCTAGTCCACGCAAAGGAACCATGTCACTTGTGTTTTCTAGCACATGCTGCATAACTCCTTTTGCAATATCAAACTAGGGTGTGCTCTCCAACATTAACACGATATCAATCCCACTATCATCATGTAGTTAGTCTTTACATTGTAGTTAGGTCATATTGCATTTTGATATTGCTCTTGGCAAAGGTTTTTATTTATTCCCCCTATCCAATCACCTAAGTGATTTTATCAGACCTATTTGATACACACAAAAATAGTGTCCTCATATGTCTCATATTGCATTCATTCATTATAGTTGCATTGTTACTCCATTCATTAATCATTATTCATTAGTAGTTGTATTGTTACTTCATTCATTCATTAAGGTTGCATTTAGTTTCATTACATATTTAATTCATCATTCATTCATTATTTAGTTGCATTATTACTTCTTTCATTATCCATTAATCATTATCGTTGCATTTAGTTATTCGTTATCCATTACTTATTTAGTTACATTGATAAGCCATTTACATCATTTTAGAATTCATTCATTGTAGGATTCATTTCACAAATCACATTTGTATTTACATTTATTAAACCATCACATTACATCAATGCATATCCAATCCATCCATCTATATGCATCAATACATCTACATCTACATATCATATCACATCACATCTAACATCTAACATATATGCATCTTATCTCATCCCTGCATCACAGATAGGCCAGTCTCATCATATACATCCTACATATAAGTCATAAACATCATATAACATATGTAATATAACATCATAATGCATCCATATATCCTGCATAAGCATCACATCATATAGCATCATAAATAAAGTCCATAAGGTCCAAATAGTCCACAAAGTCCATGTATATATCTCAAAATGTCAAAATCATACATAATGTGTCAAAAATGTGTATCAAAAGATGGGCTGAGAAGAATCATGATGGTGACTATGATGGTCCTACACCACTATCTCAGTGCGGTGGTAACCCCACTGATCCTTGTGAGCCTCGTGTGCTCTCTGTCTGCGCCCTCTCTGAGTAGGCAGGCTATCGTGCCTCCTCTGGCACTATGCTTTGATAGAGCCCATGTAATATGCGGCATCTTGGTCTCTCCGCCCTGCCTCCCTCTGTGCTACCATGGCATCTGACATCATCTTTCCTAGACCCGTAGCCTTTCCTGCCAACTGAGCTATATCTTGATCTACCCTATAATCCTCCGCACGTCTTTGTGCTAGGTCTCGCTCTGCGGTAAGATTTT
This sequence comes from Thuja plicata, assembly GCA_018584345.1. Taxonomy (NCBI): domain Eukaryota; kingdom Viridiplantae; phylum Streptophyta; class Pinopsida; order Cupressales; family Cupressaceae; genus Thuja; species Thuja plicata. Next base: position 3,248,674 of record MU226203.1, read on the forward strand.
CTATCTGTGCTGACATCATTGCCAGCTCCTCATCAATATCACCATGCTCCTTAATAATGGAAAACTCACCACTGTCTGCCCGAGCCTGCAAAATGTCTAGTGCTCTCTGAGCACTATCCCCCCGAGCGGTCTCTGCTGCCAGCTCCCCCTGTACCCTAGTCAGCTTTGTCTGTAAGCTACTAGCTGTGGCCTATGATGTACCTAGTAAACCATAGAGCCTTTGGATCTCTTCCCACGTGCTCAACTCAGTCGCCTGAGATGTCACTAACAAGCCCTGTACCCTGCCTAGTTCAGTCCAAAGACTGTCCCGCTCTGCTGTTATGGTATCATGGATATCCTAGGCTACATAGCCTACCGGTGGTACTTGTCTCTATCCTGGTGGCCCCTGTACCTATCTCGATGGCCCTTGTGGCTCGTGTCCCTATGGTGGATCCTGTCCCTATACCTATATGTCAGGAACTATGGGTGGCTGCCCTCCTGTGGGTATCTGTACCTGTCCTCTCTACCTCGGCGCTACAACTCTAGGCCAGACTCTCCTACCGTCAGCCCCTCCTCCATCACCTCCCTCCTCATCATCATCCTAGCCCCCTCCATCCCCTCCGTCTCCAGGCTTCTCATCCTCCTGTACTATGCCTGGCACTGTCAGTCTAACAGGTCTGTGTGTGACCCACCACTGAGCATATGCTGGGACTACTCTTGCATCCTGTATTGAATCCCATGATCTAACCCATGGCACCTCTATCATCCCCCTAAATGATGCTCATGCTATGCGTGGATCTACACCCATGCCCCAGATGCTCCCCACCTCTCGGGTCACCAGTGGATGTGGGAACCCATCTGGAACTACCTCCTAGACCTGTCCCATCTGTCTCCGCACCTTGGATGGCATATATTAGGAGATCATGTATGCCGTCCTCCCAATCAGCCAGTAGTCAATCTGAACAAACCTCATATAATATGAGTCATAAAACTCATCCTTTGTATATCTGTCCTGCTGTGGGATCTCATGACCCCAGGCCTTGCACCCTGCATATGGTGCCCACTGTATATCCCCCATCTCGTCAAGCCTTTGTCACCAGTAACCTAGTGAATTTGTGGCCTCATAACTGATAGGTGGCCTATACCTGCATATGAACGGCTTGTAAGTCGCTCTAGTCTCTTAGGTCCTAATCGGTCGAATGACCACAATATGCTCCCACGCCCATACAAGAAGTAGTGTACAACCTGGCCCTAGCGCCCTACCCTTCTAGTAGGCGCACATGTGAAGATCATAATACAACTATCCAAGGATAGTATATCCCCAACAGTACTAATACCCATCCTCCACCATACCGCTTAGCACTCGAGACCAACCTATAGGGAATCCCTTGCCTGCATGATCAGGCATAAGTCATCTCCCTATCAAACCAGCTAAGTATAAGGCTACCTGCCGCAACCGTGGTCGAAGTGCCATCGCCCCTGTCGAGGACATCCACTGCCATGAAGTCAGAAGATCTGCATACCCTTGACCGAACTCCATCTCCATATAGGGCTCTGAGCCCTCAATATAGTACTCGGGTATCAGCCCCTGAATCAGCACTCTGTAAATCCTCCATACGTTGTGGAGTGTGATAGTAGCTTCTCCTGTAGGGAAGTGAAAGCTAGACGTGGTGCTATGCCACCTCTTTATCAAAGCAGACATGAGTGCATTATGCACTCACAGATGTGGCCAATGCCATACGTGCTTCAGTCCGCATAGTGTGACAAGCCCCCACTTGGCTGTCGTCAACTCCTGCTCCAGCGCCATAGTCGTTGGGTAGGCCTCCCTCACCTGGAAGGTGATGATATCCTCCTGCATCCAACCAAGCTTATGTCAGATATCAGATAGCATTTTGGGGCATCAAAAAATGCCCCTTGTCTGTGCTGGGGAATCAAAAAATGCTCCCGACCTCTTTCTTTCCCCTTCTCCCCGCTCTTTTCTTTCATTTTTGGGTCAATCCGCGCAGATGGCGGTTGACCCTCACAGATGGTGGATCTTTGAAAATGCCAGTCTGTGGAGATGATAGTTTAGGCCGCCGTCACTTTTTCTGCGCAGACGACGGAGTTCAAACTCCGTCGTCTCCACTGCGCTTTTTTCCCCTCCCCCTGCCCTCACAAACAGAGATTGGTCGATCTCTATCTGCGCAAACGCTGATCGTAGATCGGTCGTCTGTGAGGACGATGGTCTGTTGATCACCATTTGCGCAGACGACAGTCGTCTACACTGCGTGCTAACTTTTGAGTGCATTAATGACCCCTAAAACACCTAAAAAAGCATTAAATGCATAATTGACTAAGAGGTGGTTGACTACTCACCGATGGTCCTGCATTTGCTGGTCTTTGGTGTACCCAAACACGCTCTCCAAGCTATGCATGCTCTCGCTCTACTGCCATCGCTCTCTTCTTCTTCTCTCTTTTTTCTCTTTGTGAGTGAAAATGACTTGTCTATGGGCCCTGGTGGACTATTTATAGCCCCTTGGGACCCGTTTCTTCCGTCTGTCTCCCCATTCCCCATTTTGGTCCCTATTTTTCCTTCATTTTTCTTGGACACGCCATGCAATTGGTCTGCTTTCCCCGTTTTCCTTCCTTTTTAAAATTTTTTTATTAAAATTTTGTGTTTTTTCTATTATTTTCTCGAGGGGGCACACTCCTCCGCTCTCGCTGCCATAGGTTTTCCTGACCTCTCTAGGGTATCTTATTTTCTTTTCTTTGACGCGACGCCACTTCTGACGCCACATCAAAAATGGGCAAAATGTAGACATCTAAAATCATCCTTATATTAATTTAATTAATATTTCCATAACATTATAGTTAATTTTAATTAATTATATTTGTTATATTCTTCTATCTATTTAATTAAATTTATTTAATTAAATATGATTCACTTTCCGTAGTATTTGAATTTAATTTAAATACTACCCCCTTTGATGTATTAAATTTTATTTAATACATTCCCCTTTAAATAAATTTTTAATTTATTTATTCCTCCACATGACTTAAATTCCTACTAAACCAAATTAATCTAAATTTTAAATTTAGATTAAGCTAATTTGAACCTAGATCCTACCCTACTTCACATCACTCTCACCAAATAAGCCTATTCACTAATTAACTAATTAGACTAATTTTTTGATTCCTACAACAATTAGTCCTAATTATTTTCTCACACATGTGTGAGCAAATTTCCCAAAATACACTTTTCCAAATAATCCTTATTTGGTGCCAACAAGGTTTCTTACACCCATGATGACACCTTCTTACACTTTCTAAAAGTGTTTCATTAGGCTAAAACTCTTACACTCTCTTACATTCTCTTACAAGATCCTTCACATGTGTAATTAAGTACACTTTGACCCATCACATCCAAAGTTGCTCACACATGTGTGAGAAAAGTGGGCCTCTTGCATGGCTTATGTGTCCCTCATGTGGCACCTATGTGGATGCCACATGAGCTCCACCTCATCC
>MU226203.1:3275602-3304514 GCA_018584345.1 Thuja plicata
ATTCAAGGATGGTAGCATAGATGCCAGATACTAAGTGACAACCTATGTATAAAAATCCTCTAACAAGGTCGCACTTAACTGTGTGTTTGTAACCTTTAACAGGGTTGGCTCCTAACAGGGCTCACTTTAGAAGAGTGAAAATTTGGGGTACTGGTCCCAGTGGTTTTTCCCTTAATAGGGTTTCCACGTTAAAATCCTTGTGTTATATGTGTATGGTTTATTACTTTATTGTTTTACATTCTACATATGCATTTATGGATTGATTGGTACACTCTGCATATTTACTGAGTATCGGTAAATACAGTTTACTGCTTATCGGTTATCAAGGAGAACAAGGACAGACAAGGTAAACTGACAGATAGTTATTTGTTTCAAATATTTAAAAGGCATGCATCTTGTTGGGACTTAATAATTTGAGAAGTATTGATTGGTGGATTAAAGTTTAAATTGGATAAATTTTTGAGGCCATTGATTCACCCCTTCCTCTCAGTTATTACTAACAGTGATAGAGGAGATTTAAGATCACCATCGAGTCTAGGATGATTGAAAAGTTAAGATTGACTTTTCTTTTGTCCAAATCTTACCATTTTGCCAAAGCTTTGAGAGTTTGAATTTTAAGCAAGTTGCTATTTTTGAAAGGTAGCTGATATTTTAGAGTATGTTTGACCATATCTGACCCTTTCCACTGTGTCCATAAGGTCTAAAGACCCCTAAAATGTCTGCCAAACAATTAAAATTTGAATCTTTTTTCCAAGGCATCAGATGTTTTCTCAGACCATTTTTGTGATTGTAGGGATACATACAATGGTATGAATTCTATATGATTCATATTGATTATTGTATGTGTCAACATTTGCTGGTCGATGATAGAAAAAAAGGTATCTCTAAATATTTTGCTTGCTTGCATAGGCTCTGTGTCACCCTATACAAACTAGTATAAGTTCATTATTTTCCATGGTGTCGACATGTGCCAATGTATTGCTGGATATGATTTCATTTAATTGCAGTGTTACCCTGAGTTTCAGGGACAAGGATGACAGGGGACAAGTTTTTGGGATAGCAATTTTTTTTGCCAAGTTTGGAGACGACAAGGGATGAGAAAGGGGGAAACTATATAAATATAGGGAAATTTGCATATATACATTACATTCATATGAAATAATGTATAAAGCATGCCATTTAAACAACATACTCATAGAACCTTAACATACAACATTTAAATATTCAAACTCAATACTCAATATGCATTCATAATTCAGAATTCATTATCAATATGCTTGTAATATTAAAATAAAAACATACAATAATTGAAATAAACCCAAGAACATAATTCAGAGTTCACTGTCAATAGAAACAAGAACAATAATCCACCTTCCAAATTGAAGCACACTACTATCATTTAAGTTTGATATAAATTATCGGTCTACACATTATACACATAGCGTTACAATTGCTTTGGAAGGTAATCCTTTGCACATTACTGCTAGTCCATGAAATAACATTCCTATAAAATACTAACATGAAAAACCTTGGAAACTATGTTGGAGTTGACTGTTGCAGGTTTGACATCGACTCCAGAAAGGGCTTCTACAGATAGTAGATCAAGTATATCTCCCAATGTTCTTCTCACTCTAGACCACATTCTTCAATGATCTAAATTGGGGTTACACTGTTACTCCCCTAAAACTATACCTCCAGTTCATTGTAAGTGGACTGATAATAATACGAACAAGTTTTCTATACAGTTCCAATCATGATAAGTTTTTTACAACAAGATGACACCTTGATGCAACCTTGAATTTTCACCAAATCTTCTACAAAGGACCCAAGCCAGCACAAAACCCACCTAGCATTGATGTATTGCCATAAAATGACATAAAGATGCTTGTTCTAGATCTTTAATGCACTTTCCATACTTTCCCAAAACCTTGCAAACAATCTGCTATATAATTATGAGTGTGTAGCATGACTGTAACAACATTCTTAATTTAACAATTCTTAATGTAATGTTGCCAAATACTAATTAGAGGACCCAAATAGTAGTAATTAACTACTAAACAAAAATATTTATAATAGGGAAAACTTGTAAGGAGGGGGCACTTTAAAATTAAAAAATAAAGGGCTTTATAAAAGAAAAATGTGTTTTTTAAAGTGATGATGCAACCTATCCTATTGGGAATGCCCATTCACTTTGGGGACTTCTAAGGCATCTCCAGCCATCCTAGGGACTTCCAGTTGTCCCCCCCCCCCCAATTTTGGGCGACATCCCCAAATTTATGGGATGTCCCCTATCATTTTTTAACAATTGAGGACAGGGTGGGGACGTCCCCTAGCCATCCCTCCTTCCTGTAAATGTCCCAGTTCCAGAAAGGGTGGTTTTTCCCTAGGGATGTGTCCCCGGCTAACACTGTTTAATTGAGTCGATGTTTTAAAATTTTACTTAACTTTATATTCACTAGTTATTATTTGGTTTGGCACTTGGTTTCATTTTGTGGTCTCATGCATAGTCGGGGGCTATCACCATCATCATGTAGAGGAATGACTATGAGCACCCAAGGGGAGAATTTATGTGGCCCCCCTTTCACCCTCTAGTATTCAAGCTGGGTCTTTTTTCAAGTCGAGACAACTTTTTCTCTAGAAGGCTAAATTTTTCAAACAATGATTGTTGTAAGGCTAACTCCAACAACTTCATAGTGGTGTAGTTTGTTTCTCAAAATTGGGAGCATTTATTATAGCCTAAATGAATACTCTCTTTTGGAATCTCAAGCTCACAATTTTTTATTAGATTATCTAATTTTGGTGATTCTAATAATATTTGAAAGGTGTGAAGGAGTTCTATCATTCCTCCATGCACTTTTTTCCAAATTTAGTCTTAGGTATTTTTTAAAAATGTTTTTGGCATCCACTTTGATTGCTTGGACATATTGTGTCTTGGAGAGGTTATATTTGTAGGGGGTAGGGGAGGTTGTTCATCATATCTTGGAGGTTTCAAATTAATTTTCTATTATATATTTGTCTATTTTGCTTGATTTGTGCTTGTGACCCTAATGGTTGATGTAGGATTTGAGTTTCTTACTCCTCATAACTAACATACATGGAAGTTTAGGATGCAAATATTTCCCCGGTATAGTGGATTATTGTCTAACTTGAATGAGGAACAACCTACTTTTATCAAGAAGTATGAAAAAAATGAACATAAAAATAAATGTGACAAGGCAATGGGATTGATTATAATACATGTTTTAGATTCCTTATTCCTCCACATTAAGGAGTGCATTGCACACATTCATGTATTGTACAAGTACATAAATCTCTTTGGTTTATTTAGTGATATCGTTTGCATTATTATAAAATCAATTACAAGGGATTTGCAACATGCAGTCTTATATTCCAAGCATACAAGCATGATTACAGATTGAATTTTGAGAGTATCCATAATTCTAACCTTCATGAAGTTATTTGTTTAAGAATTCCTAAAATAGAGATCAATTACATCAATATATAGACATTCACATCACAAACAAGTCAACCAAGATCGATCACATTCTCCAAGGTAGGAAAAAGTAATACCAAATATAGGTCAAAACCCAAATCATGAGGTTATCCATAAAATAGAGTAAATATGATGTACGATCCAAAAGAGGCATTAGCCAAAACCCTACGAACATAGAAGGATGCACTAAGAAGGTGCACAATCCAAGGAAAAAGTTTGCGAGATCAAAAAACTCCATCAGGTCGTGAAACATGAAGAACAAATAGGTCCAAGCCAAAATCCAAGAAATCTCCATCTAGAAGAAAAAAATTTAGGTGCGAACACAGGCGATGATCAAACACAATGTAAAGAACATGCCATGAGGTGCACAACTGAAGATAAACCAAATCGAAGGAACGCCACTGAAAACACAAAGACTGGCAAATAGGAACATCTAAAAATAGAAATATTTTTGGTTGATGCAAGATTGCCAAAGAACCCAAGATGCTCCTACATCAGACACTTGGGGTTATTTTAAAGTGAGCCTCTCACTTATTTGGGGCTAAAGGAAAACCAAAATGGTTAACCTCATCCTGAGAAATCCATGAAGAATCCACCACTGGTCTGTCCTTCCATTTGACAAGATATTCTTTGTACTACTTACCTCTTGTACTTCTACCAATTCTTCTATCCAAAATATCTTATATCTCATCCATCTACTTCTTAGGCTACTAGTGTTCAATGTCTGATCCATCATCATCATGAAAATATGATTCATGATACTCATACATACCTACAATATTGAATATATATAATATGTCCATGTCATCTGGAAAATCTACTTCATAAGCATTCCCTGAATCAAATTTCTTCAAGATCGGACATAGTCCAAACTTCCTCATCTTCATCTTATTGTATGTTCCAACAATAAATATACCCTTCTTCAAATATACCATTACTTCATCTCCTACTTGGAATTCCTTTTGCCTTCTCTTCACATCTGCTCTCTCCTTATATGTTTGATTCATTTTCTCCAAATGCTATTTGAATTCATGATGCAATGACTTCATAACTTTTGCAAAATCCTCTCCTTCTGCACTCCTCTTGACTATATGAATGATATCTATCAAATTTGATACTCCTTTAGGATTAAAACCAATAAATATCTCAAATGGTGTCTTCCTTGTATTCCCATTTACTAAATTTCTATATGCAAACTCTGCTTGTTCTAGGACTAAATCCCAATTTCCAGTCTTATCTCCAACCAAACACAGCAACAAGTTACCCAAACTTTTGTTCACTAACTCTATTTGTACATCTGTTTGTGGATGAAATGTAGAACTAAAATTCAAATTAGTCTTCATCTTCTTCCGAAGTGTCCTCCAAAAATAACCAACAAACTTAGTATCTCTGTCTGAAACTATGCTTTTAGGTAATCCAAGTGCAAAATCCATGCTAATGTCTTCCCAAGGTCTAGTTGGTACCATGGAAGGCATATACAATCCCACATTCTGACTTCTTCCCTTTGCAATTTGACAAATTCAACAACTCTGAACAATTTTTCTGACATCCTTATGAATATGAGGCCAAAAATAATTTTTACTCACCAAAGCCACTATCTTTTCAATACCAAAGTGTCCAGCTAATCTGCCACAATGATTTTCCTTAATAATATTATACCTCATAGAACTATAGGAATACAAATTTAATTCCTCTAAATAACATATCTTCTTGAATGAAATAATCCAGCCATTTGCTTTAGTCTGTTACAATAGGTTCTCTGCAAGCTTTCCAAGGTTCTGTAAAATCAGGGTCATCCTCATACAAAGTCTTCAACTCATCAAATACCAACAAATTAACTCTCATATCTATAAGTAAATTCCTTCTTCTACTCAAAGCATCAAAAAATTTATTTGATTTACCACTCCTATGCTTCAACACAAAAGTATAAATCAGAAACAATTCAACCCATCTCATATGTCTCTAATTCAACTTATCTTGATTGTTCAAATATTGTAATGCTTGATGATCGATATACACCACAAAATCCTTAGGAAATAGATAATGTCTCCACTTCTTCAAGGCTTGAATTATGGCATATAATTTATGATCATAAACTGAATACCTTCTTTTTGCATCATTCAAATTTTCACTCAAATAAGAAATAGGTCTTCCTTCTTAATTTAACACTGCTCTAATTGCATTCCCATTTGCATCATAGTCAACTTGAAATACTTGATTGAAATCAAGAAAACTAACATAGATTGTTCAATCACCTTTTGTTTCAAAAATTAAAAACTCCTTTGTACTCCACGTTTCCACTTGAATTCTTTTGTCCCCTCTCATTGTCTTAGTCATAGGAATACAAATCAAACTGAAAATCCTAATGAAATTTTGGTAAAACTAGCCAATCCATGAAATTATCTTACCTCTGCAATACTCTTAGGTGTAGGCCACTCAACAATTTATCTAACCTTCTCAGGATCCATCTTCAAACCATCAAAAGATATCAAAAATCCCAAATACACTATCTCTTCTCTCATGAAAGAACACTTCTTAATATTTACCAATAATTTTTCTTCCCTTAATCTCTGCAAAAATTTTCTCATATGTAACCAATGATCTTCCTTATTCTTTTTGAAAATCAGAATATCATCCAAATATACAATCACAAACTGACCCAAGAATTTATTCAATATCTTACTCATCAATCTCATGAATGTAGTGGGTGCATTAGTCAGCCAAAGGACATCACCAACCATTCATATAATCCTTCATTTGTCTTGAATGTAGTCTTCCACTCATCCCCCTCTCTAATTCTGATATGATGATATCCACTCTTCAAATCTGTCTTTGTAAAATATCTGGCCCCACTGAAACAATCTATTATATCATCCATCCTTATGGGAAAATGAAACCTATAATTCATTGTGATCCTAGTAACGGCTCTAGAATCAGTACACATTTTCCATTCTCCATTTTTCTGAAGTGCTAATACTGCAGGTACTGTACAAGCACTTAAGATCTCTCTGATCAAACCTATCTTCAACAATTCATGTACTTGTCTATTCAACTCGTCATTCTCTGCAAGTGTCAACCTATGTGCTACTTTATTTGGAAAGCTTTTTCTAGGATCATATCCCTACAATGAATGATACTTCTCACAGGTGGAAATCCATGAGGTACATTATTTGAGATTATGTCTTCATACTCAATCAACAGTTCCCTTATATCCTCAGCTTGTTCCTCTACTTATTCTAAATCATACTTCTTAGGAATCAAGGCATAACACATACTATCACTTTTTAAGCCATCCAAGAATTTCCTCCCTTTAACTAAAAAAACTCTAACACTGGTACAATTATCATTCTTAGGAGTCTCAACTAGAGGTAAAAATACTTGTTTCATTCCATTTGCAAAGATAGTATACTTATTCTATCTACCATAATGTAATGCTTGTTTATCATATTGCCATGGTCTATCCAACAAGATATGACATACATCCATAGGCATAATATCACAAATAACTTGATTATGATAAGTTCCTATCTTGAATTTTACCAAACATTGTTCACTTACCAATACCTTATGATCATCCTTGATCCATGTAATCTGATAAGGTTTCAGATATTTCAACCTCTGCATCTTCATCTTGTTCACCAACTCCTCATAAGCTAAATTATCTGAACTACCACTATCAATGATTACTTTGCAATATTTTACTTCAACTTTACATCTTGTCTTGAACAAAATCCTCCTCAACAATAGTTCTTGATCTTTCTCTTCATGACATAGGACTCTTCTTACCATTAGGGCTTCTCAGTCTTCAGGTTGATTCAATGGTCCGCTAGGTTCCTCTTTAGCAAAATAATTTCTTCCATTGTTCTCAATCCTCTTGTTTTGATTTCCTTGAGTACATTCAAATGCTCAGTGTCCTTCACCACCATATTTAAAATAGGTTCCTCTAAACACTCTTCTTTCATCCCTCTTATAGTTACTTGATCCACCTCCTCTCTGGAAATTTCATTCATCCCTTTGGTATGAACTCTCTTCTTTTAATTATGTCTTTCCTTTGTTTTGATATGCAAGAGGTCTTCCTCCACTAGAAAATGTTCTTCCTCTCTAAAATATTCCACCTCTTCCTCTTTGTCTTTGTTCAATTTATCCTCATCTTTTAGGGCATATTGGTAAGCTTGCTCCACACTTTGTAATTTAACCAAAGTGATATCATCTTGAATATATGTCCTCAAACCATATAGGTATATTGAAACCCTTTCAACATAATCATTAGTATGACCTGATCTAATATCCAACCTATAAAATTCTTCAGTATACTCCTTCACACTAAGATCCTTTTGCTTTATATTCTGCAATTTTCTAAACAAACTTACTTGGTAATATACAAGTAAGAACCTAGCCTTCAATTTTTTCACCATCCTATCCCATGATTTAATTTTGTCTTTGCCTCTTCTTTTCCTATCATTTTTAAAATGTTCCCACCATAAAGATGCACGTCCTCTCAACTTTTTGCAAGCATACTTCACCATTTTATCATCATGGGTGCCTTCATAATTAAAGTAATTCTCCATCTTTGTGATCCAATCAAGTAATTCATTTGAATCCAAATTGCCATTATAATCAGGTGGAATGAAATGTGGTCTGGTATTAACCCTAGTTAGGGATTTTATAAACCTATCATCTCCTTGTTTAAGGTCAAGTTCAGGTTGCGCTTCACCTCTTTCAACTATTTCTTCATTTGCTTCTTCCTCTTCATCACTTACATCTTCTATATATCGACCTCTTCTCTGGGCCGTTTCAACAAATTCTATCCTAGCTATAATTTGTCTCAACATATTCATCACAAACAGATTTGCATCTCTCCTTGCACCTCTAACATTTCCTCATCGAGCTATCCCATGCGAATCCTCTACAATTACGAGTTAGGTTCTCTCTGGTACCCCATGACAAATCAATTCAAGACTTATCAAACTTAGGGACCACGATCTGCTACAACAGAATCAAAAAAATTATCTGATACCACTTGGTGTAGTCAAGGATGGAGGGAACTCAAAGAGATCTATCCAATCCCTACAGCAAGAGTCACACAATAGAAACAAAAAGGAACAAATGAGAGATATGCAAGATCAACCTTCACATTATCAAAAAATCAATTATAATGGATCTGCAACATGTAGTCTTATATTCTAGGTATACAATCTAATTACAGATTGAATTTTAAGAATATCTACAATGCTAACCTTCAGGAGGTTATCTGTCCAATAAATCCTAAAATAGAGATAAATTGCATCTATATATAGATGTTCGCATCACAAACAAGTCAAACAAGATCGATCACATCATCCAAGGTAGGAAAATGTAATACCAAATATAGGTCAAGACCCAAATCATAAGGATCTCCCTCAAATATATGAAACATGATGTGAGATCCAAATGATACATTGACCACAACCCCACAAACATAGAAGGATACACCAAGAAGGTGCACAATCCAAGGAAAATGTTTGTGAGATTGGAAAAATCCATCAGGATGTGAAATGTGAAGACAAAATATATCCATGCCAAAATCCAATAAATCTCCATCCAGAAGAAATAGATCAAGGTGTGAACCCAGATGATGATCAAATAAAATGTGAAGAACACGCCAAGAGGTCCGCAACTTAAGATAAGCCAAATCAAAGGAAGGCCGCTAAAAACACAAAGACTGGCAAATAGGAAAAACTAAAAACAAAAATATTTTTGGTTGATGCAAGATTTCCAAAGAACCCAAGATCCTCCTGCACCAGTTCTCCAATCTTCTTTTTATAGCGTGAGAAATAATTTTATTTCAAAATAATATATTCCTAGTGGGTTTTTGAATCTTTGCATGATTCCCCTATTATCCGCTTCATTAGTTTTGATAGTTGTCATGGTTTCAAGGACTTCAACACAACAAGATATGTCAAGTTTCTTAGATTTGTGGCTCTAGGATGGATGCATTTTAGGTGTTTCAGACTTGGTTTGTCATTCTTCTTCTACATATTTGGAGGAAATTCTTGAGGAGGTAACTCTCCTCTTTTCATATTTTACATTGGAGGATGTTCTTGAGTCTTATCATTCTTTTGCTTCTTTCTTAATTGGGTTTCTTCCTGATTTTTACTGGACACCATTGTAGGCACTTGATTTTTATTCAAATGTTTCATTTCTGAGACTTCTTCCATGTTTCTTCTTCATGACAATGGAGTTTTTTCAACATTAACCATTGGATTTATTTCTTCCTAAGGGTAGACATAATTGTTTGTCATTGTATTCTCTTATGTATCTTTCATGATACTTCAATAATGGGGCGTGGGGGTTATGTAGCCAACTATCTTTTCCTTCATTGGAGGTTTTTTTTTATTGTATCTTTGGGATGGATATAAATCTTGGAGGGCATTGAAAAGACCTTCACACATCACTTATTATATCACTAGTACTGATATTATTTACATTCTCTCTGTTGGGGAGGAGTTTTTCTCCCACTAGGTTTTCTGCCTTTCTCCATTTGTGAGAGATAATTTTCATTATACATGGGAACCTCATAGTACATCACACATTGCCTATATAATAAAGGTTTTTTTACATTGTAACATATCTCATTCATATCATTTTATCATTTCTCAATATTCACGAAAGCTCATTGTTGCAACTCCCTCTTGTGGAAGGTATCTTTCTTAGTTGATCATGAAGTATGAAACTTAAATAAATCCAAGTTCTATCTCACCATAAAAACTAAATCTATATAAGGTGGCTTGGATATATTTATGTCCATCTCATATGTCCTTATAAAATGAATCTCCAAAAATTGGAGGGAGATATTTAAAAGACATAAATATACATCTATGACATCAAAAGGTTCAACACGAGTGTTGAAGGACTTGAACATAGATTTGATTTATATAGTATTCTTACCATAAAACCAAAATCTACCATCGAAGAGAAAATTCATATCCTTTTAAGTTTAAAAAATGTAAAGAAGAAACATCAACCACATGAGAAGAGATTGAATTTTCCCTTAATGATAGACTTCCACAACTCCAAGATCTAATTGTCAAGATTTGGGAGAGAAGGCCAAAAATTCCTAAATCTTAAAATCAAGCTCCTTCATATATATTATTTTTATTTTTCTACCACATCCTCACCATAAATCACTACTAGAGAATATTTTTCACAATTGATGAGATGCAATTTATCTCATGGAGGGAAAGAAACACCATCAACATTGGTTACATGGGATAAGGACCTCTAATGGCGAACATCAAAAGTAACAACTCTAGAGGGAATAACATCACAATAAATAATTGTTTCACGAATAGATAAAAAATAAAATGATGTCCCAAATTTTCCAACCAACTTAGGGGTGAAATTTTTTTGAGGGGATCCACCAACACTACAAAAAATAAGCCAACACCAAGGACAAGTGTAGGGAGAGTCATGAGGAAAGAGGGAATCCACACCACCAAACTAGGCCACAAAACACAATTACAATCGAATTAATAGGATCCAAAATAAACTTGGTATGGAGCCAAAATATCCACAAAATTTCTATCAAAAATTCATCATTGTAACTAACTAATGTGGTTACCATTGTAGATGATGGGATTCATTTTCTTGAAAGAGTTCCTTCCTGAGCACCAATTAATGTAATAACCATTTTTTGTGAGTGATATTGATATGATAGAAAAAAATACATTTAATTTTTATATTTATTTGGGTTTGTGTTAGTTTTAGATGCCAGAACCTAGAGATATTTATTCTTTCAAATGTGGCCATTAGTCAAGAACTAGGAATTAGATTTGGATATTCAATTCAACGGTCAACATTTTTACACAACCTTTAGAAGATATATAGTTCACGAATTCAATATTCAACACATTAGAGTATGCAATTTTTCTCCAACATATTATTCTGGAAGTCTCCACAAAGAAATCATTAAATTATATAGCACTTGAGCTCATCCAATTAAACAAATTAATTAGAAAATAATTTAAAAACATAACTAATGGAATTATTTTATGTTCCCTATCTTATGGAAACTTTCACATGGCATTGTAATGTAGTAATTAGCTATTATATGAACTGTAAATAGCTACAATTTTTTCTGAGGTAATGATATTTTACATAACGAGATATACACTATATATAGTATTTTATAAATATTTTCTATAATTTTTACATAGTCAATTGGAGACAAGATAATTCTTAGCTAAGGTAGAATAAAACTAGGGTGAAATCACTATAAAAAATAGTTAGAGCGATTGGAGGGAAAAGTAGAAATAAAATATAATATATATACAAATTTGAATATAGGATTAATAAAAATGGATATCCTATAGTTTATTAGCACATACCACTAACATATGGTATCTCATTTTCCCATGCCAAATAATAAACAAAGTTTCTCAACATAGAGGCATATGAAGCTTTCTTGTTGTTCTCTCTCTTCTTCTAAGTGTCATTTTTGGGTTTGGCTAGAAAATTATATATTAGTTTATATAGTTATTGTTAGCTTGTGTCAGCTAGTTTTTGTTACTTGACAAAAAAGTAAATGTAATATTAAAAAATTAAGATTTTTTTCAAGGAATTTTGATCATTCTCATTTGATGATTTTAAGAGATTCTTAGAGACTTGAGTGTTGAAGATATGTTGTCACTAATATCAAAGAGAGTTAGCAATAATTGAGGAAGCTACATGTAATTGTATAACCCCAAATATATCATGTTAGGTCTATGTCTAAGTATTTGACTTCCAAAAGTATAGTGAAAATTTATGTTGAAGTGTGTTTTTAATAACATCTTTCATCCATTCTCGTTGTTGAGGGTGATCCGATAGTGTTTTTATGCCTTGCATACCCATCCCAACTTTTGTTTGGAAAATGTTGGGTCCCCATTTTTTTCTCCTTTGTCCCTTTCTTCATTTTTTTGTTACTTTTTCCCTTGGTGCTTTGGGGTCTGGGACCCTAAGGTCGTCTCTTTTTGTTTTGGTTCCTTGGTTGGATTTGTAGACCTTGGGGTTTCATAATGCTTAAGAGGGTTGTTTCAATTCTTTGAGGTGTTTGGGATCTTGGATTACATGTCTTAAACGTGATCAGGTCCCTTGTTAGTAGTCAAGAACATAAAATTTAATGCACTTGGCCTAACAAGTTATAAAAGCCATTTTTAGAGCTTATTTTTATTCACCAAGTGTTTTAAAGCTAAAGTGAGCTCTGAGTGCGACCTAGATTTCCCTGATGACTAACTTGCTACAATTTTTGAGGCTAGTGTTGTATTCTAGGATGTTTTCAGGTGGATTTCTGTATTTCTTCGCCCTTATTTCAAGAAGGTGAGTTTTATTTGTCGCTTTCTTGGAATTTTTGTGCATTTCTTTCATGTTTTTTCTTGTTTCTTTTGTTGCTTTCTACTTTGTAGTTTAGCATTTATCATTATTAGATTAAAAATAAGTAATTTTTGTGAGAAATTTGTGCCCTAATCTATTTAGGGTTCCTCAATTTTGAAGTTTTTGTTTTCTTGTGCCATGGATTGCAATGTAGTATAATTTAGGTCAATAATGTAGAGAATTATAGAAAATTAGAGTTTTTTCTGTGCTTTTTTGTAGACCCTATTCCAAGTGTGGAAAGTCTTGGCACCCTTCTATGACTTCACCAACCCATTAATTGCTAGGGTATCCATCTTTCCCTAATCAATTTTGGCACTCTTGGTGGCCTCATCGATCGTGATTCTTTTGGTGGTACGTTTATGCTTCATCCTGATGATCATATTTTGAGTTTGCTTAAATTGCCACGACTTTCAGAACTCTCAGTCCAAGAATCCTGTCTTGCACATCCCAAAAATTTGAATCTTTGAGTTGTTGGATTCCCAAACTTAGATTCTTAGACCCGTTTTCTTGGGGTTCCCCCTTTCTAAATTGACCCTACATCCAAAACCACATTGAGGTAAAAAATATTCTATAGGGATTCTAGACTCATGGGTTTGGGATTCTTGCCTCTGACCTACCTCATTTTGTAGTGATTCTTTGTCCTGGATCCTCAAAACCATATACCTAGTCCCACTTTCTTGCAACCCAATGTTGAAACCTATAGGAAGCCTTCAGACTTGGCAGTCCAGAGATCCCATCCCAACCATCATTCATCTTTAGAAAATATTTCTACATGATGTCCAACCTCATCGTCCTAGACCTCGGTCCACGGAGTTTCATTTTAAATAAATTAATTGTTTTTGCATGATACTAAATGTCATTTTGGTGCTTTTGTAGAGCACAGGTTGATACAAAATAGCTGCACCAGCTCAAGCACTAGATCCAGGTTTGAAGTCAACACCACTATTTCCTCCCAACAAAAAGAACAAAGTGGAATTGCTCATGGAAAGAAATCCCATCACAATGAAGTATGTGTTCCAAGGACATGTCATAATCTCCAAGCTTGAGAGTAAGGTGAAAAATACTACAGAAACTAACATTGGGGATGTCAATTTAAAAGCTATCAAAACCATAGCGAAGAGCCCTCTTGTGGGGTCTTGATTCTATAGGGAGCTTTAAATTTTACCCTCCTCCGTGTAGCTTCCTTCTCAAAATCACTCAAGTCTCTAGAGTTGATTTTGACCCTGGCCACCCACTACTTAGAGGCAAAGAGCCAGTTCTTGAATAACGAAGGGAAGATTATTGCAGACTTAACCTTAGATGCCTTCCATGTTGTCTTCAAACTCCTCGATAGAGACAAGCCATATGTTGTAACAAAGGAGGAATTAGTTTACTATTACATGCACACAAAGGTCACACACAAGTGGTACTCAAATGACAATTGGATCATTCATCTGAGGAAGGATGGAGCCAAAATGGTGGATACTATCCCATGCTCTGACTTCTCACCCATCTAGGCTATCATCACAATGTTGTGCCATCTATTCAGGAAGTTGGATGCAAAGAAAGAATTATCAGACTTGGATATTTTATTTCATCACTGGTGTATTGACAGGGACTATGTACTTTGACTGGGCCCAAGTGATTTTAGTTTCCATTCACTAGCAGATCTTGTATGCGCACACCACCCATATGTTCTACATGACCTCCTTTTCCATATGGGTGGTGGAAATATTGAATAAATTCACTATAGTTCTAGAGATGCGGGGAATATGGTATGGAACATGCCCTTCCATGGGACTTCTACCTATAGCATAGAGAACTTCATAGCCAATTTTCATTACACCAATGACGTGTTAATTTTTTACCAAATAAATAGGTTGACCATAGGTGTCAGATTATGGCTCTCCAAGGATGACATGTCCCCAATAAATGAGTGGGGGGAAGGGGTGTTGATTCATCTAGTTCAAGACATGTATATATTTGTGAATCAACGGGTTTTTTCAAGAAGCCTTACCTTCTTCCTTGACATTATAGTGATA
The DNA here is from genome assembly GCA_018584345.1 of Thuja plicata. Taxonomy (NCBI): domain Eukaryota; kingdom Viridiplantae; phylum Streptophyta; class Pinopsida; order Cupressales; family Cupressaceae; genus Thuja; species Thuja plicata. The sequence continues at coordinate 3,290,507 of MU226203.1, forward strand.
AGGAATTTCTTTTAGAGTTATGCCTGCTGACATTATGATAGTTTTGGAGGAGATATGAAGAGTGATCATGAGTGGATGCATAATTGGTTTTCCTTAATGGAAATGATCTAGTTATCATGATTATAGTGATTGGTAAGAACTGTACATGATCGGTAAAGGGAAGATCAACTATGTATGTTGACTGGTGTTCATGAAGTACATTATAGAATACAAATTGTGGTAGTGGTTAGGTTGAGGAAAGATTCAGATGTTGTGATCAAAGATACAATATGTATATGGTATGTGGAATCCATGATTGCAACCACAAAAATTTACCTCAAGTTGTGATTGAATTATATTTTGAGTGTGAAGGCAGTTTACCTATCTTATAACCGATTAGAGTTTTATGTTAATTTGATTAAGGCAGTGGATCCGAGGTCGACACATTAATTCTAATATTGGTAATATTTTTTAAGGATGAAATATTTGATTTTTTTTACGCTAATTTTGAGGAAGTTTCCTAATCCTTTGAGCCGTTTGTGGTAAAAAGTTCTAGGTCTTGTGTGACCTAATGTCTATATAAGGAGCGCTAAATCATTTGATTTAGGGTTGTGATCATATTTTCAGATTGGGAAGTCATGAATTGAAGGAGTAGAGATCAATATAGCATCAAGAAGGAAAGGAGCAGAAAGGATCTGATAGGAAATTAGTGTCATTTTATAGATAATCAATCTTGTTGTTCCCTAATAGTCACAACAGGTCAAATCCCCTAATGGGGTGAACTTTAACATGTTCTTATTTGTAAATCCTTTAACAGGGTAGCTTCTTTATTGAGGTTTGAAATCCTCTAGTGAGGTAGATAATAGATGATCTTTTTGTACTCCTAACAGTGTACTAATAACTCCTAACAAGGTGAACCCTCAAAAAGGATATTTGTAGCTCCTAACATGGAAAACTCATTTATTGCAGTATTGGGCTTGTGGGTGTCAATCCCCACCATGCTTTTTCCCCCTCTAACAAGGATTTACATGATCAAATACTTGTGTTATATGTGTTAAGGTGGTTGGATTTGTTCATTACCTATTTGTATTGATCCACCCCCTCTGAGTCATAAGATTTCCAACAATTGGTATCGGAGCTCTTAGGTCCTATTGATATTAAGCCTAACTTCTTCAGGAAAAGATCCCTATAAGTCAACATTGATAGATACAAGTATGAAAAGTAACTTGAGGATGCAAGCAAAGTTATCAATGAATTGAAGGAAAAGCTGAGGCATTCCCTTGCTAAGAGAAGAGAGCTTGTTGAGAAATTGAGTGAATGTCAAGAATACATTGAAAAACTATTTGAAGTTAGTTTATTTGAAGAATCAGAGGAAGCACTTGAAGATCTATTGGATAAAAATGGTGGAGTCAAAAGAGAAGTGACAAATCTGAAAAGAGACCTTGAAATTCAGTCTGTCAGGATGGTTGAAGAACTTGAAAAAAGAAGAGTTGTTGATGATGCCAAGAAAATGGTTGAACATTCCCTAAAGGTTAAGGATGAAACCCTAACAAAAAAGTTGGAGCAACTATTTAGATCAGAGCAAGAGGTTCCAACATTGAAGGAACACTTAGATGATACAAATGAAGATAAAGATAACATTGAAAGAGAGAATAAGGGGATAAGGAAATGGAATGAAAAGATAAAAGAAGCATTGAATGCTACAAACAATCTGTTAGATAAGTTTAGAAAGAGTTTTACTAAACTTTATGAACAAATTAGAAGGCAAATGATGAATGAAGAGAAACAAGGTTTAGGTTTTTCAAACTTTGAAGCTGGTGAATCCTATGGCACTAAGGACATCAATGTAGAAATAAAATTAACACCCAAGGTGAACAATAATACTAGCAAGAGAAAGTATAAACTGGTATGTTTTAATTTTCATAAGGAAGGTCATACTGCTAATGTATGTTGGTTTAAACCAATTGGTCCAAATGTTAGACCTAGAGGTTCTACTACTAGATCAAAAAAGTACTATGGTAGAAATGATAACTAAAATGATAGATCTAATACATTTCATGGATTTTGTTACTATTACAACAAGTTTGGACATAGAGCTAATGAGTGCAGGGAGAGAATCAACAAACAATGGTCATATTATTACAACATTTAGAGACCTATCAATCAAGGGAACTGGTCAAATGTTACTTGTTCTAAATGTAACAACTATGGATAAGTGGATGTGAACTATAGATTAAGGTCATTCAGAGACAATGTTGGACCCTAGAATCCAAAAAGTATGGTTTGTTATGTCTATAAAAAAGTTGGTCATCTTGCTAGGTCATGTAGAGAAAGAAAGTATACTAGAGGTCAACCAGTGAACAATGATGAAAATGCCAAAGGAAAGGAAAGTGTTAATGCGGATGAATTAAGAATTGATATGAAGAAGACATGGGAGAGGAAAATGATATGAAGAAGACATGGGACAGGAAAGGATAATTGAATTAGATAGAGTTAACTAAGAACTCCACAAGTCCATGAAATGTGGGGAATCCATTTGTGAACTAGCACCTTATTTGCTTAGGGGGAGCACTTATAGTCAAATCATTTACCAATCCCAAAAATTCATGAGTGGTAAGATTCATATGCATTTTGAGATGCCTATTTGTTAGTTAATGATGGTTAGTGAATATAAAGCATTTGTGTGCATATAATAAGTGTTATGTTTTAACCATCGTGGTCAGTGAAAAGCACTATTTTACAATTATGGCCAACGAATACATTCTCAAATGTTATATAGATGAGAAAGTATCTTTTATCACTTTACATCCTAACAAAGTTTACTGAATAGAATTTTATTACATTCCACAATGAGAACTATTTGTGTTTGTGGACTAAGATTTCACACAGGAAATTATATCAGTTGTCGAAGTACACTAATCGGTGAAGTCAAGGTTATATCTTGAATTGCAAAGGTATTTACAGTAATTGATGTTGATTGTTGACATTATGGATACTCCTTTTTTGGTCAACATCATTGATAAGCCAAGACCCATATTCAAGTTACACTCGATGAAGGAAAATGAAAATGATCCAATGGGTGCCCTATCTTCAATACCCAATGGTGTATTGTTAACTAAAGACATTCGTTTATTGACTTCAAATTGGAAGAAATTAGAGATGATAACATCTATACTGAATTACTTAAGTTGAGCAATGATGTGAAGGTGAAAGCTGAGCATATACATTTGGTTGATAAAGGTTTCACTTATGTGGCTAATATACCTGATGATTTTCATCTAGAATGGATAAGATATTTTTTGAGAAGATTACATGATCAATTCATTTGGTTGGACAAGCCTCACAAGATTACAAAGGAGTTAATCAACAAAGTTACTAGATTTTGTGTGACTGGTGAAGCACCTACTCTACGAACTATTGCTACAAATTTTGTTACTCATTTAACAGAATCCAAATAGGATCACCGAGCTATGACTATCAAGGATATAATTAACAAGGAAGTGAGATTTGATTCAATGGTTATAAGATACAAAGTATACCAGCCTAGTCAGTTGAACAATGTACCTGGTGGAGCTATTCATGCTGCATATAGAATAGTGAAGGAAGATGCAAAATATGATCTTTGTGATATGTTGAGGAGTCAATTCCTTGTGAACATGGAGAAGATCAAGAAAGATAAGAATAAATCATTCAAATATGGATCATTCCTGGTATGCAGGTTCTTTTACCTACAAAATCATTTTCCTAAAATATGTTCTATTACATGGTCAAAGGATAGACAGGTAGTAATGCAAATTAAGCAATGCATAAGGACATTAGGAAACAATTTTAATTCGGTTATGTGGGGTAACTTTAAATATTTTCAAAGAAAAATGCACTTAAGAGAAAGAATCCCAACCAGTATTGTTGAGAAGATCAAAAATGATATATGTTTTCTGGTAGATACAAATACCTGTATGTTGCAAGAAGTAAAACCTAGAACATGTTGGATACCTGCTATGGGTTATGAAGTTGATGGTGATTTAGTCACTATTCATGCTGATGTTTTATTGTCAAAACCTTTTGATACTTCAACACCTAGGTTTGGAAATTATGAAGAGTCATCATTGAAAATTCATGATGAATTGAAAGTATGTATAATCCAAAGAAATATTAGGAATCAAGTTAAAAATCTAGCCAAAATGAGTTGCATAAGACCTGAAATGATGATAAAACTTAGAAAGAAAATGGAGAGTAAGGAAGCAGACACATCTTCTATAAGATTCAAGAATATTGAAGTTGAAGTGGAAGAGGTTACACCTAAGAGAGTTACAAGGAGTTTAGTACCGAGACACACAACATCTACTTCTAATTCTCCTATAAAGTCTAATTTAGAAAAGGAGACACCTGAGACTATTCAAAGAACTTACAGAAGAAAGAAAGAAATAACTTCAAGATATAAAGAGTCAAAGAGTAATAAAGGAGGTAAAGAAAAGGATGAAGAAGAAAATATTGAAACTAAGTCTGAGAACTCAGAAGAAGTCTACTACTGTGGAAACTGATAAAATTGACAATATTTTTATTCTTGAAAACATTGTTAAAGACATTAAGAAACATGGAAAAATGACAAAAGTGTGGATTCACTTTGAAAATTTTGATAGTGAAGAGAGAAGAAAGATAGAAGATGCAGTTGTAGAAAGTCTACATACCTTTTGAAAATCACCTAGTAAACTATACAAAGTTGTACCTAAAGAACCGTTTAATGCAGTTGACAAAATATGGAGAGAAGCTTTGAAGATTGATAGAGTAATGATGGAACAAGAACTTGCACTTTTACAACCTAAATTTCCTACCAAATAGATAGAGTTAACATTTGAAGCAATGAGAGACTAATCTAAGACAAGGAACAAATTTAAAAGAATTCTCATTGGAGATTCGGAATCAATAAGAGATGAGACAGGGGATTTATTGACAAAGTTTGTGAACTCTAAGACTGTTGCTGAAGTCAAATTGATTGAAGAGGAAAGAAAAGAAAAAGAGAGAGAAACTAAAGAGATTAATTTAATGTCATAGATAATGTTATCTCTGATATCCGAGAGAAGATATAGAACATTGAAACTCAAACCGATGTTGAAGCACCGAAAAAATAGATTGATGAGGAAGAGACATGTCATAAGGATGATGATGAAATAATTTCAATAAAGATGAAACTAAATCTAACTGGTGAAGGTAGCACAGTGAAGAATAGAAAAACAAAGAATCCAACTAGTTCTAAAGAAGATGAAGAAGAATATGAAGATGAAGAAATGCAAACAACTATTGATATTACTCATATGAGCCCTAAAGAGATATTAAAATGTCTGATAAACTTAAGGAGAAAGCATAAAGGGAAAAATTGAAAGGAAAGGAAAAGAAGGTAAGTATACTAAAATGAGTTAGAAACATCATTAGGAATTTAGTACCTAATGTGAGGTATGGAAAACAAGATAATCATATTGATCAATTGGGTATATTGGTAAAGGTTGTTTCTGATCAAGTATCTAACTTGGAGAATGCACCTATGGAGTTAGCGATGAAAGAATATGAGAAGAAATGAGCTAATACATTGAAAGAGGTCATATCATTAGAAAAAGATTCACTTGTATTTCTAGTGAATAAAGTGAATGAAATTATACAGGCAATAGGAAAGATACTTGTAAAGGGTTCAAAGGTTAAATATTTTACACAAAATCTGGAGAATAAGAGAGAGGAAGCTAAACAAGAGCTTGATGATTTGGTTACAAAGTTTGATCCCCTAACTAGTTTAGTCTCATAATACACTGCTATAGTGAAAATGATTTCATACAACATGAAGAAGTTTCAAGCAGAGAAAGATAAAATAATATTATCACTTATGGAGTTGCATACCTATCTAGCTCCCACCATGGATCTCATGCAACAGAATGTGAGTGTTGCAGATTCAATACTAAGTCTACAAGAGGTGAGCACCATGAATACTATGGAAGGAACAACATCTGTTATACATAGAAATTTTTTATCTATGGAAATCTTACAAGGGTCATGAGAAAAAGTCATTGGAGACTGCAAAGTCAATTTTCAAGGATGTTTTTGATAGAATGTAATTCTGGTAAGTACTTATAATCCTTTTTCATTGTTGACAAAAAGGGGGAGAATCATGTGTATTGTATTTTATGGGAGAATGATTTAATGATATGTTATATAATGCATAATGTAAGGGGGATTATTATTTGAGGATGATATTATACTATGTATTCTTTGTAATATTTTTGAGATGGTTATCAAAAGTTTTTACCATCAATGCCAAAGGGGGAGATTGTTGGCATTATGATAGTTTTGGAGGAGATATGAAAAGTAGTCATGAGTGGATGCATAATTGGTTGTCCTTGATGGAAATGTATTCATTTATCATGATTATAGTGATCGGTAAGAAATGGACATGATTGGAAAAGGGAATATCAACTATGTATATTGATTGGTGTTTAGGAAGTACAATATTTGATACAAATTGTGTTAGCGATCAAGTTGAGGAAAGATTCAGATGTTTCAATTAGAGATACAGTATGTATATGCTATGTGGAATCCATGATTCCAACCACAACAATTTATCTCAAGTTTTGATTGAATTATGTTTTGAGTGTGAAGGCAGTTTACCTATCTAATCACTGATCAAAGTTTTATGTTAATTTGATTAAGGCAGTGGATCTGAGGCCGAAACATTAATTATAATATTGGTAATACATTTTGAGGATGATATATTAGATGTTGTTGATGATAATTTCAAGGAGGTTGGCTAATCCTTTGAGCCAGCTGTGGTGGAAATCTCTAGGTCTTGTGTGACCTAATGACAAGTCTTTATAAGAAGAACAAAATTGTTTGATTTAGGGTTGTGATCATATTTTTAGATTTGGTGATCATGAATTGAAGGAGAAGAGATCAGTATAGAATTAGGAAGGAAAGGAGCAGAAAGGATCTGATACACAATCAGTGCCACTCTACAGACCATCAATCTTATTGTTCCCTAACAGTTGCAGCAGGTCAAATCCCCTAATAGGGTGAAATTTAAGAGGTTCTCATTTGTAAATCATTTAAAAGGGTAGCTTCTTTATTGAGGTTTTAAATATTCTATCCATGTAGATCATAGCTGATCTATTTGTACTCCTAACAGTGTACTAATCACTCTTAACAGAGTGAACCCTCAGAAATGGCATTTGTAGCTCCTAACAAGGAAAACTCATTTACTGCAGTATTGGGCTTATGGGTCTCATCTCCACAATGGGTTTTTTCCTTCTAACAAGGTTTTCCATGATAAAATACCTATGTTATGTGTGTTAAGGTTGTGGATGCTTGAAATTCCAAGATTAGGAGGTAAACAAGGTGTTGGAGGAAGCACTAGTTGAGAAGGTGGAAGAGAAGTAGACACAACCAGACTAGTGGGTTGAGGATTTATTATTGTGCGATAGACATGAGCCACTACATGATAATTCTTAATAAACTCCAAAGGACTCTTAGATTTTCCTTTCACAGTTATGATTGGTTTATTCAGAATTTGGAAAAAAATTTGTTCATTATATCCTTTAGCAAAAATCACAGGTTTGGTGAAAGTTTGAGAAGAATTTGGTTGATTGTATCATGTAATAGTAATTACGGGTGTTTTAGGAGTTTGAAAGGAGTTATCCTAAGAAAGATGAAAAACTACCTTTAGTTTTTCAATATTGCAAATATATCCACTTAAGGAAAGAAAACTAAACAATTTTTTGGCAAAAGGTTTTCTTAGGAGGCATAGAGGAAGAGGTTTGTTGAGGATATTTAGAGGAAGAGGTTTGTTAGGAAATTTAGAGGAAGATTAAGTAGAGATGAAGTCATCAAGGGCTTCATCTAACATACAAAAATCTCCATTTCTAAATGGTTCATTAAAGAAATCAAAATATTCTTTGCTAAACACCTTATTAAAGGCCTTAAACTCTTTAATGAAGAAATCATACATTATATAAACAAGCTATGACTAAAGACAAATTAAACAATGGAATTTGTTTTTGTAATTTCTAAAAATATGAATGCAAGGCAAGTAATGAAAAGGAAAAGATAACTATCTTTTTTCTTTCTTTTTATGATTTGAAAATGCATACAAAATAGTAAATCTAACTACCCACACAAAAGGAAATATGCATTAAAGAGATAGGTTCACAAAAATGTGATGTATGAAATGGTAAGAAACATAGAAGCTACTATGGACCAATTCATGACTCACATTAGAATACAAAATCCCTCAAAGTGAATATGATCAACACAACCAAGGAGAAAGGGTACTAATTCAAGATCTATGCCTTTGGGATTTCTATTCCTTTGTTACACTAACTTGGATATGAAATCTAATAACAAATCTAATCTAATGAAAGTGATGTACAAATAAAATAGAGGAACAAATTCACCTATAAATAGGATGGAGAAAATGCATTTTCAATATGAATTTCTCAGTTGTTAGAATCTCAGACTGAGTTGTTTCTTCTAATGTAGAACATAGAGACCTGTAGCTTCTTGCAACTAGAATTTCACTAAAAATTTGGGGATTAGATTGAAATTAATTATGTTCTTGGGAAAAGGTTGAGTTTCACCTTGTTCTTTAGGTTTTATGCTCAATTTTTCATTGCAACCCAGCCTTAGTCTCCAAGAGGTCTTTCTATTCTGACAACTCAATCTGGGATCATTTGTACCTACAAATATGAGATTTTATTTTTGTGTGTGTGTCTATAGAGGGATCTTCCTTAGTCAACCCCCTATTTTGGTGATTCCCACCTCCATGGATAGACAATGTGAAAGAGGTAATGTTTAGTGCTCATGAATCTAGAGTATGTCTAAATTACTATGAGCTATAAATAAAATGACTAGATTTAACTTATGTATGATAGAGTGAAACCCTAGCATGAAATGCAATCAATGTGTGATTGAGTGCCTACAAATAAAAATAGGTCTGAAGTATAAACACCTAAATCTGAAGCACAAATGTGTAGATAAAAAATAACAATAAATCATACCCAACCCTAAAAGGAAGAGTACAAGACAATCATCAGTTGACGACCTCCTAGCCATCTTCATAATCAATTTGTGTCTTCATGATGTAGGAATAATATTTAAACATTTGGATGCTTGAGAATGGATGTAGATTTTTGATAGAAGTTGTGCACAAAAAATACTTACTTCATGGGATGTCTTCAAATTGGGGCTCCAACCCTGAAATTTCTTTCATCCTACCAAAATGAAGTTTGAGGGTTGCTTTTATACTAAATTAGGAGATAGAATTGAGCAAGCCGACCATAAGTCCTAATACGCTACAAATACCTCAAGATGGGACCCTGCCACAAATATGGACTCAAAAACCTAATAAAACATTGCTAATGGTGATATTTTCCCTCCTAGATAGGCCAAAATTTGGTCTAGAGGTCCGTGTCAGTCAATAAATGCAATATAACAATAGAAAACTCATTTTGATGTCTGGAAAGGTATCCCGAGGCCACAAAAAGTTAAATAGGGCCTAGGAGATGAAATGAATTTTGTGATTGGAGGAAAAATGGAGGAGGACACTTAGAAATAAGGTCATACCTTTATTTTGAACAAGTTTGAAGAGATTAGAGGACTCATATTTAAATTAGGTATGCATTAAGTGCAATTATGAAGTCCTAATATACAATCTATAATGAAAACACACTAAGGTAGGTGCTAAACCATCATGAAATTGTAGAGCACTTAGGTGCTTACAATTTAGGATGATACAATTATGATCACTTTTTACACTATATGTGTAGAGTATATGGTAGTAACATGCCAATAAAGAAGTTGTTTGGATTACTATATTGTTTTTATAAATTGGGTTAAAGAATAAAGTTATTATAGTAGTCAAAGTTTGATTTTCTTAGTCAAGAACCCAAATTTTTATGTTAGGACCAAGCATATAGATGTGTAATTTATTTCTATGAGTGAAATGGTCGAGGATGGTAGGTTGAAGGTAGAAAATGTATGAATTTTGATACATGTTGCAAAGGCGTTGACCAAACTCATTAGCATAGAGAAGTTCATATGGTATCCAAAGTCTTTGGGCCTCCTAGCCAGGCAAGCAATTGATTCCATGGTAGTACATTAATCCTAGCCCTTGAAAGATATTTCAAAAGTTGAAGAATGTTAAGAATTAATTTTTTTTAAAGATTTTTAAGTATTTAATTTAATTATATTATTACTACGCATTTATCATAATTATGCATTATTTTTTATTCTATTTTAAAAATTTGTGTTCGACCTTAAACAAGGTGTTGGAATTTGTGTAAGGCATCTAAGGTTAAGTGTCACTACCTTTTTTGATAAGTTGTAGGACATCATAAAGAGGATAAATATGAAAATTTTGGAGTGCTCCTTTCTTATGAGATTCTATGACAAGGAAGTTACTTTGAAACCTTAACCAATCATAATATAATTTTTTAATTGTCAGATAGTTTGTATTGATACATTGTGATAAACTAAGTTGCTATCTAGTTATTAACTTATAATTTTAATAAGTGGCATGGAATCTTCATAGGGTGTATTGGGAATGTGTTAGTAACCTTTGTGTTCCTTCTGTTTATTTTTTTAGTTTAGTGTTGTTGGACGTATATGCTTTGTAAGTCATCCCGTGAGTATATTTTATTATCCCACATGCATAGGTAGTAATACTTTTCTAGATTATACTTAGTATATAAGTGTGTGTTGAGGCCTTTAAATAACACCGACAAATTTATTGTATTGAGCTTTCTCAAAGGAGGTTACCCCCTTGAAGTGGCTCACGATCAATAGATTCACTTTGAGTTCTACTGTTGCTCTATATTTCTGTTATTTCGTGCATGCTCATCATATTGCAGTAGGAGGTTCCTCTCATCTGGTATCAAAGCACTTTCTTGGGCACGCTGGGTGGAAATTTCATCAAAAAAAATTTCTGTCGTGGCCTTCAGGTTCCTTTTTTGCATCTGGATTCATTTCCAATCCTAGAATTTCTTGTTATTTGCAGTTCTTATTTTCAGTTATTACATATTTGGGTGATTTTCCCTGAGTAGATTGTTCCAAAAAAAAAAATGCTATATGGTTGTTACATGTATAGGAGCAAAAATCATGGAGGAGGAACTTGCATCCCTTAAAATCAAACTTCAAGATCTGGATGACAAATTTCTTGGTCTCACTCTTCAGCATTTAGCCATGAACCACAACCATTCTGGAGACGTTGGGTTCTCTTCTGGCAATTTTCGGGGACCGAAGCTTGATTTTCCTCGCTTCGATGGTGCTGATCTAACTGGATGGATTTACAGGGCAGAGCAGTATTTCAACTTGCATAATACTCTAGATATCAACAAAGTCCCGCTTGCATCTTTTCATTTGGAACATGAAGCTCTTCAATGGTTCTGTTGGTACATCAAGGCTAATGTAGACCCAACATGGATAAAATTGTGCACACTCGTTTTGGAGCGCTTTGGACCTAGTGCTTTTGATGATTTCACAGGAGCACTCACTAAACTACGCCAAATAGGCACTGTAAGAGAATACTAGACAAAGTTTGAAAAATTAGCTAATCACACAAAGGGCTTGTCTGATGAATTCTTTCACAGTTGTTTTGTCAGTGGTCTGAAGGATGCCCTTCGATCTGAAGTAAAAATGTTTCGGCCCACTATAATGATGGAAGCCCTTGGGTTGGATAAGTTAGCAGAGGAAAAGATTAGTGATCTACAACATTCTAGATCCACTTTTGTTCCATTTAGAAATATGGGTTCTTACAACCCTCAAGTCACGCTGGCTCCCAGAACTACTCCTATCAAGCACTTGTCTAAAACAGAGATGCAGGCCCGTCGAGAAAAAGGGCTTTGTTATAATTGTGATGAGAAATGGTCCCCGACCATAGATGTGTTCAGAAAAATCTCTATCTCTTGAATGTGGATTCTCCACCTGAACTGGAAGAATATGTAGATGCTCACAAAATAGTGGATGATGAGGTTGAGCCTCAACAGCCTGAACCTCCTTCGCCAGAAGCTCAACCTGAGATATCTGTCCATGCCTTGGTAGGAGTCACTACCCCTCAAACCATGTGGGTCTAGGGTTTCTTCAAGAAGATCCCTCTTACTATACTCATTGATTCTGGTAGCACTCATAACTTCATTGACCCCCAAATAGCCAAACAAGCTGATTGCTCTGTCCATCCTTGCTCTAGCTTTGAAGTCATGATTTCCAATGGGGGCACTTTACCTTGCAAAGGGAAATGTCACAATGTGCATCTCTCTATTGGAGATTATAACCTATGCTCTGACATGTTTTCCTTGCCCTTAGGTGGATGTGATGTGGTTTTGGGCACCCAATGGTTACGCACTCTTGGCCCTATTCTATGGGATTTTGGTGAACTTTGGATGCAGTTTTCAGCCAATGGGAAACAACACACTTTGAAAGGCTTACAGCCAGGGTCTCTTAACATCATTAGTTCACATCATATGGAAAAGCTTCTTAAGAAGAATTCACATGGTGTCATTTCTCAACTCCATTCCATTCAGATGCAGCCATCAGCAGTCTCTAGTACTCCTGCAGATCTACAACAAATTTTGGATAAGTATTCAGGTGTATTTGCTGAACCTATAGGATTAACCCCTTCTTGCCCAGAGGACCACCATATTCAGCTCCTTCCCGGCAGTGTTCCACCCAACATCAGGCCCTACCGCTACCCATTTCATCAGAAGACCGAAATCGAGATGCTTGTTCGTGACTTACTGAAGCAAGGTATTATTCACCCTAGTACCAGTTCCTTTTCTTCTCTAGTTCTACTTGTCCACAAGAAAGATGGGTCCTGGTGACTCTGCATTGATTTTTGAGCACTTAATCATCTCACCATAAAGGATAAGTTTCACATCCTGGTTATTGATAAACTTCTTGATGAGCTTCATGGTGCTCATTTTTTCTCCAAGTTGGATCTTCGTTCTGGGTATCATCAAATTAGGGTTAATGAGGAGGATATTCCTAAAACAACCTTCCACACACATGATGGTCACTATGAATTTTTAGTCATGACCTTTGGCCTCATTAATGCTCCTTCAACATTTCAGGCAGTGATGAATAAAATATTTCATCCATACCTCCAAAAATTTGTTCTGGTCTTCTTCGATGATATCCTCATATATAGCAAAACCTAGGCTGAGCATCTCCATCATCTGGAGCTCATAATGTAACTTCTCTTTGATCATCAACTCTATGCAAAATAGTCTAAATGTGTGTTTGGCCAGGAGGAAGTGGACTATCTCAGACATATTGTTGCACACCAAGGGGTTCGGGTGGATCCCACAAAAATAGATGCCATGAAAAATTGGCCGCATCCTAAAACTCTCAAGAGCCTTTGGGGTTTTTTGGGGCTGACTGGCTATTACCGCAAGTTTGTCAAAGATTACGGGAAGATTGCAGCACTGTTGACAACTATGTTAAAAAAGGATGCTTTTACCTGGACCCATGTTGCTGAGAATGCATTTGAACAACTGAAACAAGCTATGTGTAGTAAACCTGTTCTCACCATGACAGATTTTTCCAAGCCCTTCACTATTGAGAGTGATGCTTGCGGCAATGGACTGGGTGTTGTTCTCCTTCAAGATGGCCATCCTATTGCATTCACTAGCAAAGCCCTTTCTGGTAAGAATCTAGCCCTATCTACTTATGAAAAAGAAATGATGGTTATTTTGCATGCTGTACAAAAGTGGCATCCATACCTCCTAGGGAGTCATTTTTGCATCAAGACCAATCACCAAAGTATGAAATACTTCCTAGAACAATGGATATCCTCCCTTGCACAACAAAAATGGGTCAGCAAACTCATAGGGTATGATTATGAGATCACCTACAAGAAGGGTAAGGACAATATTATTGCAGATGCTCTTTCTCACACATTTGATGATCAAGCTTCCCTTTCAGCTATTTCTATGCCAATTCCCAATTGGTTAGCATCTGTTTAGCAGGGCTATGTCAGTGACTCTTCTTTATCTCAAATCAT
>MU226203.1:3305148-3317970 GCA_018584345.1 Thuja plicata
AGCTGAATGGTGGTACAATACCTCTTACCACACTGCATCTAAAATGACTCCATATGAAGCAGTCTATGGTCAGGCACCTCCAGTGCTCCTTCCCTACACTCCCAGTAGCTCACCAGTCCAGGCAGTTCACATAGTTCTCCGCACCAGGGATTAGATTCTTCGCACCTTACAAGATAATCTTCACATGGCCCAAAATCAAATGAAACAATAGGCAGATCAACACCGTTCTGAGCACTTGTTTCAAGTTGGGGATATGGTTTTTTTGCATCTACAGCCATACAAGCAATCCTACCTGAAGCTTAAAGGGTGTCATAAGCTAGCCCCAAAACTTTATGGGCCATATAAGATTCTGCAAAAGATTGGTTCAGTTGCTTATAAATTGGAACTTCATCCTTCTTCCCGCATTCATCCAGTATTTCATGTTTCTTGTCTCAAGCAAGTTCTTGGTACCAATGTTAGAGCCCAAACTGCTCTCCCTAAAATGGATAAGGAAGGATCCATTATCCTGGAGCCTACGACAATCCTTGACTGGCGCACTCGTCAGCTTCGCTCTCGCTCCATCATTGAGGTCTTGATTCAGTGGCATAGAATGTAACCAGAGGATGCTACATGGGAACCCCTTCTTCAGATTCAACATCAATTTCCACACCTTAAGCTTTGAGGACAAAGATTTTTTTCTAAGAGAGAGGGGATGTTAGGAACCTGTGTGTTCCTTTATTTGTTAGTTTAGTGTTGTTGGACGCATATGCTTTGTAAGTCATCCCGTGAGTATATTTTATTATCCCACATGCATAGGTAGTAATAATTTTCTAGATTATACTTAGTATATAAGTGTGTGCTGAGGCCTTTGAATAACACCGACGAATTTATTGTATTGAGCTTGCTTAAAGGAGGTTACCCCCTTGAAGTGGCCCATGATCAATAGATTCACTCTGAGTTCTACTGTTGCTCTATATTTCTGTTATTTCGTGCATGCTCATCATATTGCAGCAGGAGGTTCCTCTCAAAATGGTGCCCATGTTAGCCACTACTATTTGAGAATTTAGTAAAATTTATTTTGAAACCATTTTTGGTTTCCCAAATTTGTCATTTTTCTATACATTATTATTCGAGGTACAAAAATGCTTTTGAAATACTGTCAATTTACCAAGTTTAGAGTTGATAAATGCTTCTATAAAGACTTGCATTGCTAGTGTATTCTAATCCTCTTCAAATTTTATAATTAATTGCACAATTTTGGGAGTGAAAGGTTTTTCCCCCAGAAAAATTTTCCCCATATAAATCACTATGTTGTGTTATAACTATTTATATGTTTATGATGTCATTTCTCTACTTTCTATAATAAAATTTGGTTCAATTTTAAGTTTTTTTTCAATCAATCACCTTAATATTAGTGTGAGGAAGCTATTTTCACATACCTTCATTCTTTATGTTTTATACACTAGAATCAACCCCCTCTATCCACAACCTTTAAATATCAACACTAAATCAATTATTCACATTTATTTTTTATTCAAACAACCCTCCCTGCACCTTTTCTTGATAAATCATATTTACCATGTAAGTTCATACTTTACCTATCAAACTCATATATTATAATGCTTGATTTTTCCCAATATCAAATTATTTACTGCCTACTTGTCTCTCTTTGCACTACTTTTAATTATATTGTTTCCTCCTTTTATATTATTTTGGTTGTCTGAGATGATGTTTTTAATTTTTAATTCTATTTATTGACTTATTCTTTTGAAACTCTCCTTAACATTGCTCAATTCACACTCATGCATGCTATCTTTTCTTGTGTATCTTAATGATTGATCACGTAGCATTATCTAAAACATTAATGCAAACAAAAAAAAAATGTCCATATTTTTTTTCTCAATAAAACCTTTTTAATAAATATAAACCATAAATCTCAAACTCTAAATATTATACCTTAATTAATAAAACATAAGCCTTGGACACAAAGTCTGAACTTTAGTTAATAAACCTTAAAGCCTTAATTATGGTTAATAATTTCCAACTTTATTAGTGGAACATTATATCTTATACATTAAACCCTAAGCTACTAGATATTATATGATAATATCCAATATATGAACAATAAACCCCTATTGAAAATTCACAAACATTTAGTATCATAGACGTTAGTTAGTAAATAAATGATAAACCTTTATAAAAATATTTACATCCTAAATAATAAGTTCTAATTGTTAAACCTCACATAGAAAGCCATAAATCTCACACCATCCCACTTTAAACCCTAATAAATAAACCATATATCTTAAATATTCATTCAAAATTATTTAGTCAAATCTTAAATTCTAGTCCTAACCCTAAATCTAGTTAGAAATGTACAAGTCTTAAACAAACCCTAATTATGAGATTGTAAAATCTAAATGATAATTTATAAAATATAAATTGTAGATCTCAAATATAATTTTAATTTGTACTAATAAATCCTAATCTATATGAAAAAGTGATAAAATAAGGGACAAGTGTTGATGATTTTGATTAGGAGAAAATGTTAAAACAAGAATTGTCTTAAATCTGATCTAGGGAGGAGATATCCTTGGAAATATAAATATTTGGTTGTTGTTGTCTGGTTGTCATTGATCTTAAAAAATATGGTCCAAAATTATTTGTTGAAGACTCGATTCAGATTATCAGATTGTCCAGAATAGGGAATTTGGTCCAAAAGAAGTAAGGTTGTGTGCTGGACATGAGAGTGCTATAAAATAGTGAAAGACAAATATGTATTCTAGAGATCATGTGATTTGTTAGAATTACATAGATATACAATTGAAGATGACAATTCCGCTCCAAAAATAAAGGATGAAGATGTGTATATGTGATCTATATTGGATGCGCATATGTGATTTATATTGGTCTTGGCTGTGATGTTTCTTGGTGATCCAAAAATAGTTCCTAGTGATCTAAAAATAGTGTAACCAAGTGATGTGGTAATGATTAGTTTGTGTTTTCGTCTAGATATGTGTTGTGATAGTTTCTGACAAATGGTTTGGATCTAACCATGGTGTGTGGAGGTTTGGATATAGTTTGCAAGTGATGTGGTTCTTTGGATAGTGTGATGCTACACATTTGAGATAACTATGGAAGTTGTTTTGGTAATTGAATATTTGGTATTGGGAAATGTGTAACGTGCTTATGGTCCCTCATTATTATAAATTGGATCATGCTTCATGTTTTTCATCTGGGTATTGCATTTAATGTTTATCTCTTATCTGGATGGATTCATGTTATGTGTGACCTATGTTTTGGTATGAATTATCTTGGCATAGGACCTTATTGTAATTTATTGTTGACATGGACCACTTGTAATTTTTTTTAAAGTTTTCTTTTGGAATGATGAACCTTTTTATAATTAAAATGAACTATCTTGTATATTAGTACAATGCTGGTTTAGAACAATGCAAGAGTTGTGAGAAATAAAGTGAAGATCCATGAGTAGAGTTTCAGAAGATCAAAATTTAGTTTATGTGGTAATATTTAAGACTGTGGAAGAGAATTAAAGGTTGAGATAGTGTTTTTGTGAGGTTGATAGAGTTGTGCAGGATATCCACATTACCAAGATAATTTATCTTTATCTATTGTGGAGATTTGTATGTTTCTTATCCCTAGGATGGTGAGTCTTGGGTTCCCAAGTTCTTTTCTATATCTTTCTACTCTGGAAGTGAGCCTCTATTTGCAAGTTTGGATAATTGAGATCCTATCTATTTTAAGTATTGTATTGGTAGTGAGCCTCTATTTGCAAGTCCAAAGTAGTAATATATTTCAATATTTTTAATTATATCATATAATAAGTGATTTATCGTTATGACAAAAGTGCTCACCATGGTTTTTACCAGTTTGGGTTTTCTACATATAAAAATCTTGGTATTGATGTGTTGTTGTTTTAGTTCATTATTTTCTTAATGTGTTATGAGGTGAATATTAAAGATAGTTGATTACCTAAGTAATATTTCAGTTTATAATGATTCACCCCCCCTCAACATCTAGTGTATGTTAAAAAATTGGTATCAAAGCAAGGTTCCTCTTAAAGAAGCTTAACTGCTTGAGGCAGATCCAAGATGGCACAAACCTTACACTTTCAGGCTCCAGTATTTGATGGCACAAATTTTCCTTATTAGAAAGACAAGATGGAAGCATATTTGGAAACTTTGCAAAATGGTATTTGGGAGGCTATTCAAATTTGTTTCATTCTACCTTTTGGAATACCTCTGACTACTGATGAAGAAAAACAAAAGGAAACTAATGGGAAAATAAGAGGAATACCTTTAGCAGTTTATTTGACACACCATTTGGAAAGGTGAAAGGTATAAAAGGAGCTTTTATCATCCTAAAAAGTAACAACTTTATTTGTACTCAATTTAGGATCACTTTGGGACCGCTTTAGTGTGGTTCCTTTGATTGGGCTTCATATTGCACTTAAATGTACACTTTGTTAACATATGGGTCCTTGTTTCTTCCTTAATCCTCCCTAATTTGTGCAAAATTGAGGTAGGATATTATTTCTAAGAACCCTCCCCTATTTTCATCCAATTGAAAAATTCCCCTTCCTTTTATGATCTTGGAATTCACTCTCGATATCATAATCAATGACCTTCCAGATCTCACAAACATTATAGACCATGCCCTCTAATCACAAGAAAGAATTTTTTTAGAAGGGTGAAGTCAAAGTTTGACTACACCCCCATGGGTGTAGTGGAATTTTGACTTTACCCTTGGGTTTTTGATCCAAGATTGGGCCCTAGGTCTTATTTGCCACTTTCATCGAAGTTCTAGATCCATGGTCGGCTTGTGTAATTCTATTTTTGAATGCACTATAAAAGGATATCCCTCTTCCTTCATTTTAGAGATACACATCATCATTATGAGAATCCAGCCATTATTGTCAAGAAACCATTGAGAAAACAATCAAGAAAATTATTGAGCATCCAAGTGTAATTTCAAGTGGCATTCTAACATTCAATTCTTCAAGGTGTCTTCCATAAATCAATATTTTTTACCCATTGAGGCCAAGCCAAGGAGTTTCTTGGAAGGACATTGAAATAATTTCTTCATTCCTCAATCATTCTTTGGCAATTTACAAAACATCTTCATAAGGTTTTGTCTTGCATGATTTTCTTTTGGTTTTTGCGTGGAGTCAAAGCTATTGCATCAACATTATTGATCAAATTCAAAAGAGGTAAGAGTATCTACATTGCACAATACACTTTATTTAAGATCTAATATTTTTTACATGTCACCATTCCTTTCTTAATTTCAATTCAAGGTTAATTCCTAAACTCAGGATTGACCAAGTCAATCCCCCTTCCACTCTTTTTTTGTGTGCGAGAATAGGTTTTGGGATCTACGGAATTAGATTCTAGAATTTTTGGGGTTATCTTAGAGATCAAAATCAAAAAGTACACAATAAAAAATAGAGGGGTGTAGTCTAATCTCAACTTGTACCTAAAAATTCAACTTGTTCCTGGAGGCCTCAAATTTTCATGGTTAGAAGTTGTAGATGTCAGGTCCCAGATCCTGAAAAATTTCAATTTGCGATATCTCTGTGATAGGAAAGTGTAGTCTCAATGCATATAACCTCCTAATTCATTTCAAGGTGCGCAAATCCTTATCCAATATTAAATTTTATTTCAGAAATATCTTTACATCACTCATTTTTAGTCATTTTACAGATCAATAGTCAATCCCATAATCAATATCCTTCAAAAGGAATACTAAATTCCCCTTTTGTTTGAGCTATGCAATAACAAGCTTCATCCATTTGGTTGTGCTAACAAAACCAGAACTTAAGGTTTGGATTTGTATTCCTAATGTATACCATAGGATCTTGGCGCGTGATCTATACTCTCAATATTGTTCACCATTTCCTATGATATATTTTTGGTGAACCCACTGCCTTCATGCACAATACTTTCTAATTTGATCTCCTTTGTGTGCAATTGTTTGTATTTATTTTGCATCATAGTGTATTTATTTTTCATTATAGTGCAACTATTTGTATTTATTTTTTACCCGTCCCTACAGTTTGTCAGCAAAATGTTGGGTCCCCTTTTTCTTTTCCTTTTCTTCTTTTTTCAGCCCCTTTGCCTTTCCTTTTCATTTGTTTGTCTTTTGGTCTTCTCTGAAATCTGGGTCCCAGAGAGTTGTCCCTTCGGTTTCTAGTGGCCCCCGGACCCTGGGATCCTATCATGTTACCCCCATCTTATTAGAAGGATTGACCTCCAGTTGTCCCAGAGTCTGGACTCTGGTGATTGATCTATTATGTAGAATGTTAATTGGTAATTAATGCGCTTCATAGGCTCTATTTAAGGTTGTTTACTCTGTCATTTTACATTTACCATGAACAAATTAACTCCTAGTGAATTGTGTGATAAGAGAAACAAAGTATTTCTTGAGCTAAGGTCTTAAAGATAGAAGGGTGTAGGAGGTGTGTTCAAAGGATTCTACAGTGATTTGGTGATAGAGAGAAATGACATTCAGCTTCCCTTTTCCAGCATTCTAAGTTTTTAGGTAGGCCTTCGTTGGTTTCTTTCTCTTTTTTATTTTGCATTTTTTTGGCTTCTGGTTTTCGTTGTTTTTCTTTTCATTGTCTGTTTCATGTCTTGATTTGTTTGTTTGGTTGTCTTTTGGGCGTTTCCGTTCATGTCACCCTAGTCACACCTTTTGTTAGGATTTTTTTTTCTTTGGGCCTAGTTGTGCGTCTCCTTTCCCTGCGTGGCTAGTCCTGCTTAAGGCAAGGATTGCCTATACTTTAATGTGCATAAGTTGTAAATAATGGGGTTCATTGTCCTGGTCTTTAGTTTGGTTAGTGTTTTAGATTTAGGCTCGTTTGAGTTTGTAGGTTTCTGTAAATTGTCATTTGGTAGAACATTGTAAATTTTATAAATTTTGTACACTACATGTTGATAATTAGGAAAACCATGTACATTGAGTAGGCTATTTTAATTTCACTCCCCTGTACTACAGAGACCATGCAATTTTTGCAGGTTTCTCATATTGTATGTCCCATGGAGGCATATTCTTAGGGATGTTTTCTTCCAGAATTGTTTGCGAGGTCTCTTGACAACACTTGTCTAATAAATGCGTCAACTCCATGTCTCTCTAGCTAACAAAGCCTTCCTGTTGAAGCCAAGAACTAGGTCAGATGGTCATTTCAAAAGTTTCTCTCCCCTCCATCTTTTCTATTTTAATGGCAGAATTAATTCTCATGCGTGAACATTTAAAATCTATCCCAAGTGGCATTTATGCCACTCATGCTAGAAAAGATGTTAATTAATTATCATTACTTATTCAAGTGGGCATACACATGTCAAAGTACAACAACAAGCTCACATGTCCCATTGTTGATGTCTTCCTACTCATTTTTTTGGATTCTAGGTGTTTTGGAAACCCCGAGCGTATCCATCACATTCAACATCTAAGTCATCATTTTTGGTCCCTCACATGTGCGGGACGACCTCATGTATTTTTGGTTTGCTTGCACCAGAGAGAATTACTAGGTATTTTCAAAGTAATTAACATTTTTCTGTCTTTAGGATGACAAGTAAGAATTTTACCCAAAGTCTTGAAGCCCAAAATATTTTCTTACAATGTTTATAAACTGATGGTCACCTAGTTTGCAAGTACAAGTCCAAGAAAGGAAGAAATGGCTTCAGCAGGATCACCTCCCAGAAGTACTGAACTTCCCAACACCTCAATAAGTGCTTTCAAAAAGTCTAAGGAAGAAAAAGTATTGGAGAAACTACCATTGACTATGAAATATAGGAAAGACAGGGTAGTTTTGGGATCCCAAATTAAATCTACTTTGAAAGAGGTGATAGAAAAATATGTCGGCACCTGTGCCAAATTGAAAGGCCTCATTCAAGTAATCCACCAATAGTGATGGGCCAATGACCCTATCTCAGTAAATTTAGTGGCATCTGAGATCATTCAAGCAGCTGGTTTTCCTTACTCAATGCAAGCACCAGAACTAGTAGTGGTCTTGGCCAAATGCTATAATTTGACCACTGGAGCTGCTATGTTGGTATCGCCTAGCTCCTTGGGCTATGTGGTGCCCATTTTTTCCCTGGGCCACAATGCCACTGCCTTAGGGTGGCGTATTATGTTCTTCCTAGATGTTGTAGTTCTCACTTGGGGAAAACTTAATGGATCAGTTTTTGGATGTCGGAGATCTAGCATGGCACAAGCTCAATGCAGAATGGATGAAAAGCCCACACTGGGACTTCAAAAAGATGCAGATAGATGTCCCTTTCTCTAACTTCAAGGAGTACATCCATGCCAAAATTATATTTTTTTGCAAGATTTTCGGGGAACCTCATGCCCAATAGTTCACCCCTTGGATGTGATTTTTCTTGTATTGTATGACTACCAACTGGGCATGCTCTGACTGGGATGCCATTATTGAAAATCATGTGGACACCCAGATGTGGAGGATTAGGGAAGACCACAAGTTCTACATGACTTACTACATCTTATGGCCACTAGCCTGGTAATATCTAGGGATTTGAGGACTTAAAGCAGTCGCCTTCCTCAGGACTGAGACCACATAGGCCACCCAATGGGATCACTTTTCCCAGATTCAGTGAGATGAAAGATTCCCCAATTTTTGCAAAGTTAATGACACCTTTATTTTCTACAGAATCAAGGCAATCACTACTGATTTGGGGTTCAAAAAATCTACAGAGGCCATGGCCTTGGTCAACTTATGGGGATGTTACTTCATCCAGCTCACAAAGCACACCTACATTTAGGTATCTAGATTTTCTGGGTATCCATTCCTATTTCCCAAATATTGTGTGGAAAAAATCATTTTGTTAGAATTATGTAGATAGATCCTAGAGGCACATACCCTAATGGCCACCAAAAATATCACCTTCATCTCCTTCCCATTTGTGTGCAAAAGGTACATTTGCTCCCTTGTTGTGGCTCAAGAAGCAGAGAACGAGATAATCAATTTAGCCTTGGCCAAATTTCCATTTAGTCACAAAGATTATGATTTGCATGGCCGACTAGCTAAGTCAATGCCTCAGGGGATCAACCCCCATGAACCACACCTTGAAGATTTATGGATAAATTGTCAAGATGAATTTGATGTCTTGAACAAGCATTACACCAAGATTTTTAAGGAAATGATGGAATGTCTCAACCTCTGAACATTCATATAGAATTTCTATGATAACAAGCCTCAAGAAGACCCAGAGTATAAAGAAACATGCATTGATACGATGGACCTCCCTCTAGTAGATTGGGATACTCTGAAAGTTTTGACACTAGAGGTCATTTCAAGAGATGTGATTAAGCGCAACCACACATATTTAACAAGGGTTTCCCAAAGAGTTTCTGATTGGACAAAAAATGTTTGGAAGATTCAGGCTCCCAGGTGGCAGATCAATCCAAAGTCCAAGGAAAGCGAAAGGTAGGTACTTCCCCTCATGTCCTGGACCCAAATTTTGCCCCATGAAGGAGAAGTTACACATAAAGTTGGGAGAGTCCTGAAAATTGCTAGAAACATCAAACTCTGGGGAAACCTTCAGTCTAGGAGCACTCTGGTAGGTTCATGTCCTCCACAAAGAGAATCCCCCTCTCTGGAAACATTACTCAGTAGGATTATCAAGGAGGAGACCGAAGAAGTAGTAGAAATCTTATTCGTTGAAGGGATTCTCCAAAAAATAAAGAAGCATAAGGAAGAGAGGCCCCCAAGGGACAGAGATTTGAGCCCCAAATCCATGAACACACCTGATGCTGAGGTTGTCTCCTCCTTCTCTGAAAAATAGGTTCCTATGGAAGATCTCTAAAATTGATGTAGATGAATTCTTCCCACTTGTGAACCTGGGAGGTCTACATGAGATGGTAGACAGGGCAGTGGAAGAGATTGTGAGGCAATAAGTTGATGCCTCCACAAAAGAAAAAAATAGAGAAGAAGTCCAGAGGATGACCCAAGAATAAGGAGATGAACTCCGATAGGAGGAATTCAAAAGGAAGATTACGAAAGAAAAGGAACAAGAAGAAAAATAGGATGAGGAGTAGTTGTTGGCGTTATGGGATACTAAACCTATGGAAACAATCTTACTCCTGGACGTTGCACTCCAAACTCCCACAGATAGTCAGGGTCTTCCACCACCCCAACTTGAATAGACAAATGAGGCCATCATAGCATTTCAATAGGTAGACTTTAATGATCTGCCTTTGCAGCCACCACCATTTGACCCACCAGCAGAAGATATCTCTAGGAGTGGTGAAGAGAAAGAGAAAGGAAGCATAGGTGAAGATCTCGGTAACATGGATGGAAATACATTGATGGGAGAACCTGAGCAAAACTCCAGAGATACTTCAAGTTTAGGGATGGTAATGGGAGGGTTAGTAGTACCATCATAGTGGTTAGTAGAATCTTGGAAGAGAAAGAATCTGATGATGGTAGTGGCCCCACTATCGCTAGCTGAAATATTGGCCGAAGGCCAAGTAAAAAAGAAGCCCAAGAAGGCTTTCACCCTCCATAACACTCAGAGGGATGCAAAAGGAAATGTGGTGGTATTCATAGAAGCCCCACTGGTAGGGAATGATGAAGCTAAGGTCATTGTTGAAGATTATATGATCATAGAGGTATCTATGGGAAAAGGGTATAAGAAAGGGGAGTTAGAGATCCTAAATGAGTCAAGCCATGATATTCATGCCCGGTATGAAAAGTAGTCCCAGAGGGTGTAGGAGCTAAAAACTTTAAAAAAATATCCTCGGGCTCCTGACAAAATTAACAGGCCCCCTCGCCTCTATAACACCTAGACCATCTACGTCTAGAACGTCGCTTCTGTAGGACGATATTGATGCACTAAGGACAATGAAAAATAAATCCCTGGTCATCAATGAATGGATGGAAAAACAAATTGTGGCAGTCAAGAGCTTCCTGTGTGAGTCTCTCTCTGATTTATTCTAAGCACATGATACAATGAACCAACTGGAGGCCATCATTCCTTAGTGGTAGGAAGAGAGAAAAATATGAGGAATGGAGGGACACCCTGGGAGAAATCCTAAATTTTGTGGAGGATGACTTGGTGGCAAAAGACATCCTCGGGGATGAGTCTTACAGGTTCCCTAAAATCCAGTACTCCAAACTTGCATTCAAAGTCAAGGTGGGCAAGCAACTAGTAAGGGTTTTGGAAGAACATCTTTTGGTGGTCCAGATCCCACTAGATCAATATTCTCTATTCATCAAGGAAATTAATTCAGCTGATCTACTCAACCCTGAGACTTATACTCTTGTAGATATTATAATCAGTAAGTTTGATGAAATGCTCGAGGCTCAAATCTGGCCCTCGAGATATTTTGATATGGCCATAATGGTACAACTCTCCCAATTGATGCTTAAGTCCCATGATGCTGATAGAGTGGCTTCAGAGTTGAAAGTAAAGGTCGGGGACGTCGATGATCATCTCTAAAGTTTCATTGATCATCTAGATTGTCTAAAGGATATAGAGGAGGAGGGAATTCATCAGATTCTGGAAGCCTATGAAAATTTCAAAGGTTAATAAAATTCCCCAGACTTTGGTAATCTCTCCCTCTTTAGATGAGTTGGTCAGTAATTCTTTATTCTTTGAGAGAAAGGTTCCAGAGCCCAGAGTATTTTGGGTTCCAGTTTTGTATTCTTTATAGTGATAGCATTGCTGGCTTCTCTAGAGCTGTCCGATCATTGTCCAATATTTTTTGTCTGATATGAGGAAATTATTCATGACCTAATAATGACTACTAGGAGGAAAGTTTTTTGTAGATGTCTCCCAACTCCCAAGGCACCACTCCAACATTTAATACTTAGCGTCACCACTACATTTGACCTCATTTTTCTACCAAAATTTTTGACCATCAATTAAAAAGATTTAGGTTGGTCGGATTATAGAAGGAAAACTTCTTTTTTTTTTAATCCATGCCCGTGTTAGTCAAAATTTTGACCAATACCATGTAGGTTAGAATTTCAACCAACACGGGCATAACTTTAAAAAGAAAAAAGATTTCGCATCTCATTTCATTGTTTGGTTTTAAGTTGGGAGCACAAAGGAGCTAGAGCCTGTGATTGTTTGAAGTGTTATTTGGTGAGATTAAAAGGAGGACGACATGCCTGCGAGGGTTGTCACTATGATTTGGTGTAAAAGGAGGACCGCCTGCCTGCGAGCTGTTTCCACTCTGATTTGGTGTAAAGGAGGACCGCCTGTAAGAATTTCATTACTCTGCATTTGTTTGGAATTGTTTTATTGGTTACCTACTTAGGGCCCATGAGAAATGTGCTAGGGCATCATGTATTTGGTATTTGCTGGCACATTTTTAACATTTTTGTTACTGGTATTTGTTTTCTGCTGACTTCGTGTGGATTGGAATGTCAAATCTAACTCCATAGGAAGTCTACCTGGAGTCATAGCTTTCAATTGTGACCAGTTTGAGATCATTTGGTGGAGAAATCTGAAAGAAATCACGTGATAGTCATCTATAGACCATTTTTGACATACAACTAGGGCAATCAACTTTCTATAGTCGGCTTTCTATGGACTCTTTTAGACTAGCTGTGACTGTATACACACTATGGCTTCAGAAGTGCTTAAAAAGACCACAAATAACAAAGAAACCATAGACTCCTTGCACTCCAAAGACTCCAAACCTTCAACAATTTTTAATAATGTCTAAATATGAACAAACCTCAAAGGAATAGGGCTCAGTCCACCGAGAACCCCAAAATCCCCAAATTTAGCACTTTTAAACCCTTAATCCAAGGGTTTCTTAAATCTCCTACCTCCGATCACTTCTAGGTCCAAT
>MU226203.1:3341216-3357156 GCA_018584345.1 Thuja plicata
TTTGAGTACCTTGATTGTAGTAGAGAATTGCTTGGCTACTTTCTAGTGAAACCCATGGGGCCCACACATGAATTAAGAGACCATGCCCTCATGGGTTGCACTAGAAAGTAGCCAAGAAATTCTCTACTACAATCAAGGTACTCAAAATTTTGGGATTCACTGCATAACGAGCATTGATTTCAACTCGGTGGACTACACAAATTCAGATTGTGTAAGTAATTCTCTGGATTGCAAGTCTACATCAACTTATAGCTTCTCACTTGGTTCAAGACTTGTTTGTTAGAGATCAAGAAGAAATTTTTTATTGGTCCATCTTCTATTGAAGCCGAGTACCAAAACTGAGGCTATTTGGTTTCAAATTTTTTTTTTAAAGTCAATATTGGTCAAAATTTTGACATCCCTTGGTCGAAACATCAACTTAGGTCAGTTTACATTTTGACCATTCTGTATCAAAATTTTACATCGTGGGTTTGGCATCCTAGTCTGATGGGTCAAACAGTTTGACCAAACTTGGTCGAAACATTAACTTTTGCTAGTTTATGTTTCGACCATTGCATGTCGAATATATGCGTCAATTTTGGTCAAACTTTTAACATCCGTAGGTTGAAACATAAACTTATACCGGTTTACGCTTCGACCATTCTGTGTCAAAAGTTTGCATCGTGGGTTTGGCATCCTGGTCGGATGGGTCAAACATTTCGACCAATAATATGGACATTTTGACAAATAATATGGACATTTCAAGATGCCAATTTTGACCAAGTTTGCATATAAATTTTGATGTTAACAAGGATGTGTCGATCTTTCAACCAGAAAAATACCGACAAAGAAATTTGTGGGTCTTTTGACCAATCTGGGTAGATAG
The DNA here is from genome assembly GCA_018584345.1 of Thuja plicata. Classification (NCBI taxonomy): domain Eukaryota; kingdom Viridiplantae; phylum Streptophyta; class Pinopsida; order Cupressales; family Cupressaceae; genus Thuja; species Thuja plicata. The sequence continues at coordinate 3,342,082 of MU226203.1, forward strand.
TTTGACCATTTTTTTGTCAAAAATAGGGGTCAATTCTACTAGTGTGTACAAGAATAACACAAGGAGGGTATGGAGAATAGGGGCCCAAGGCATTGCTAGCTATCCAAACCAACTTTTAGAAAAACATGGAAGCAACAACACAACAAGGGAGAGAAGAAACATCAGATACTTTGTATTAATTCAACAAACTCATTACATGTCGGGCTATAAGGCCTTCCTGGTTTCGGCCATATATGTTTAGATTTTTTACAGAATAATCTTCATACATGTGAGGTCACAGACCTACCATCCAAATCTGCTAACACTTAATATTCTATCAAAAACCTCTCCCTTATCTAAGAAAAAAAACAAATATATACAAGAGTCCACCAAAGAGGTCGACACAGATCCTAAAGATTCAACATAGGAAACAACAAAGACCTAGATTTAGGTCCACACATATCCCAATGAGAGATCTCACATTAATTATGCTATGAAAATTAAATGCAGAAGTCGGCCACAATAAGATAAATAACTCGGTAAGAATCCGATTGAGCAATAGGAACAACTCGGTGAAGACCAACCAAGCAACATAAATGAATCGGTAAGAATGTAACCAAGAAACAAAAAAACTCGGTGAAAAACCAACCGAGCAGCCAGGATGTTCAACAAGACCCGTCGGTAAAGCAAGACAGAACAAGTAACCAAGCAACAATAGTTACCAAGCACTTTACTGAGCAGCCTCCAACAAAAACAAACATATTTTTGGTTGATCAGGATTGCCAAAGAACCCAAGATGCTTCTGCATCAGACACCCAGGGTTGAAAATAAATGATTCTCTGAATCATGTGGTAGGTCCCACCTAAATTGAATCCAACTCAGATTGAGAAATCAAAGATGAGTCCTCCAACGGTCTGTTCTTCCATTTTATCAGATATTGCATGTATTCCTTTCCTCTTGTACTTCTGCCAACTCTTTGTTTTAAAATTTTGCTCAACTTCCTCTATCTATTTCTTAGGATAATCACTTGGTATTGTCACTTCTTCATTAGGTTCATGATACTCATACAAGTCTAAAATGTTGAATATAGGTGATATATCCATGTCATCAGGTAGTTCCACTTCATAAGTATTTCCACTATCGAATCTTCTCAATATTTTGCAAGGACCAAATTTCTTCATCTTCAATTTTCCATATGTTCCAATAGGAAATATGCCTTTCTTCAAATGAAACATAACTGCATCACCAACTTAAATTTTTTTATGTCTCCTTGATTTATCAACACTATCCTTATATTTATGATTACTTTGTTCCAACTTATGTTTTACATCCTCATGCAATGTCTTCATAAACACAACAAATCTTTCTCCTTTATGACTTCTCTTTTCTTCTCCAGAAATATCTCTCAAGTCTGATATACCTCGTAGTTGTGTGCCATTAACAATCTCAAAAGGTGGTTTTACAGTGCTTCTATTCACTGAATTGTTATATGCAAACTCTTCTCGTACCAATATCAAATCCCAATTACTTGGTGTGTCTCTAACTAAGCATCTTAACAATTTACCCAAACTCCAGTTTACAACCTCTATTTTTCCATTAGTCTATGGATGAAATGTAGAACTATACTTCAAATTGATATCCAACTTCTTCCAAATTTTTTTCCAAAAATAGCTGACAAACTTACTATCTCGGTCAGAGATGATACTCCTTGGTAATCCATGCAATCTAGCAATCTCCTTAAAGAAAATATATGCCATATGTACTGCATCTGATTTTTTCTTACATGGTATGAAATGTGTCATCTTAGAAAACCTGTCCACAACAAAAAAACATGGAATCATTACTTCTTGTTATCCTTGGTAAGCCAAGAACAAAATCCATGATGATATCACTCCAGGGTTTCTCATGAACAGTAATTGGTGTATACAATCCAGTGTTCTGACTTACTGCTTTTGCAATTTGACAAACTCCACAACTTTTCACAAATTTATGAACATCCTTATACAACTGAGGCCAAAAATACCTTTTCCTTTAGCAAACTCAATGTCTTATGAATATCAAAATGTCCAGCCAAACCACTACTATGTTTTTCCTTTATCAAATTAGTTCTCATTGATCCTCTCGGTATGCAAACTGAATACATTTGAACAACATATCTTCTTGAATGAAATAGTCTTCATACATACTTGGTTGATTTGGACAAGACACTTTGAACACTCTCCACTGCTCAGAAAAATTAGGATCATTTTTATGCAAATGCTTCATGTCATCAAAACCAAGAACCTCAATTCTCATTTTAGTCAACAAAGATCTTCTACTCAATGCATCAAAAAATCAGTTAGAAACTCTACTCTTATGCTTTATCACAAATGCAAAACTTTGCAAATACTCTACCCATTTCATATGTCTCTTATTCAACTTATTCTGACTACCCAAATATTGTAAATCTTTATGATTAGTATACAACACAAATTCACTTGGCATCAAATAATGTCGCCATTTATTTAGATATTGAACAATAACATAGAATTCTTGATCATAGAATGAATATTTCCTTTTAGCATCATTCAACTTTTCACTAAAGAAAGCAACAGGTTTACCTTCTTGAGTTAACACAGCTCCTATTGCACTTCCACTTGCATCACATTCAACTTGAAATACCTTATTGAAATCAGGTAAGGCTAACATAGGAAATTGAGAAACCTTATGCTTCAAAGTCTAAAAACTCTTTTCAACTCCATGTGTCCATTTGAATTCTCTTTTGTCTCCTCTCATTGTCTCAGTCATAGCATTACAAATAGAACTAATTTTTTTGATAAAATTCTTGTAAAAACTTGCCAATCCATGAAACGATCTCACCTCACTGACATTCTCATGTGTAGGACAACTAAGTATTGTTAGAATAACTAAGAGGGGGGGGGGGTGTGAATCAGTTAGAACCAGTCTCCGCACAAATAATCCTACAGTCCCAAATTTCTCCAGATGTATACCAAAACAAATTCAAATATAAAACTAAGCTCGGTAACAATGTATTCTATAATCTCAAAAATTACTATTATGTTGTCTACCGAGTATCAGTAAATTAATAGAGTGATTACTGATCTAGGTCAATAAAATAAGGTGTAAAGTAAAATAACAATCCACAACATTCATGCATATTAACACATGAATTTTTAACGTGGAAACCCTACTAAGGGAAAAACCACCTGGGACTGGTAACCCAAAATATTTTCACTCTTCTAAAGTGAGCTCGGTGAAGAGCCAACCCTGTTAAAGGTTACAATGCACACTGTTAAATGTGACCTTGTTAGAGGATTTAAAACTAACAGTTCTCTCTTGACCATGCATTTACTATGGGGTCAACAAGAAAAAACTCAACATTCTCTGAATGTTATAATAAATACTTCACTATCCTACTTGGTTAAGAGATTCATCTGTAACAATGGTTAAATTGATACAGTAGTGATATGATTAAAATACAACTCTATTTTTAATATATTCATATCTATGATAAGTACATAATACCTCTGATCAATTTTTACTTCTTCAGTTCATCTCATACTTCATATTTGTTATGCTCGGCAATCCTCTTTCCTATGTCTCTCAGTTATGTCTACAGAAAAATGCTTGGTTGTGTCTTTAACCAGTTTGATCAGTCAAGCATAAAATCACATGTATGCATATTAGATATAGCATTCCTTTTTATTCATAATTAATCTCTTGTCTCTTATATAGACATCATAGCTCATTTAATTTATATCCTTCAAATTTTTTTTCTTAATCTCCATCGTTCATTTTCCTGCTTGATCCTTCCTCGATAGTTGTGTTAAAAACATGTTTCAATCTTTGTCATTCGATCTTCCTTTAATTTTCATAACATTTTGATCAAATAACAAAATTTATCTTTTACCTCAAAATCATCAATTTCCACCTCAACATCCTAGTCAGCCTCAATTTGAATAAATTGCTCGGTCTAGTATTAACCGTTTTGTGTCACTGATCCCTATCTTGGTTATCACTGTGCTTGGTATACACTATGTTTTACTTGGTTATTACTGAATCTCAGTGTATACAAAAATCTTCATTTACCGACCACATAAACATTGTTTTTTCTAGATCTTCAAATCATAACAAATGTTTTCCACCATAATAAAACTCAAATAAGTTGACATCAATGATAATACATTAACTGATAATGTTTATCATCACTTGTGCAACTCGGTTGAATATCAAAAAATGAATTTAAACATATAATAAGTTGTAGCTCATCAATCTCTCCCTTTGGTATTGAAGGAAATAGAATATTAAATATTCAATATAAAATGTGATACAACAAATACCCAACATTTTTTCTACAACTACAACAATTATGTAGCTCTCCTTAGCTTGAATATAAGTTGTCACTATAAAAAAAAACTTCACCATGTAGACTCTCCCTGTAGTTTTGACTTTTCAGCTCTTGAATCTCTTTGTAGATTAGATATGTCTTTGCTCTCCCTTTCTCTGTACTCCCTCAATGAGTAGATATTCCATCAATCAACTCTCTCCCTTAGATGGATATATATATTTCATTGACTTGTCTCTTTATGTTTCATTTATCAACTCTCTCCCTTAGATGGATATATATATATATTTCATGACTCGTCTCTTTATATTTCATTTATCAACTCTCTCCCTTTGACCAAAATTCCAAAAAGAAAATATGCAGCTCTTTAGTAGCCAAAAATATATCTTCAATTTTTGGTGCAGTAGGTACCTTTCAGTGTACTAATATGTCTACGTTAGTATAGTTCAGCTTTGCATCAACATGATTGATATTCTAATTTCATGTAGGTTGATGAAACCTCCTAATCATCTCACGTACCAATAGACAAGGGATGAACCCCTAGTCTACCTCTCAAGTACTCAAATGTATCCTTCAGTAAGGGTTTTGTGAATATGTCTACAAGTTGTTCTTTTGATTGTACATATTCTAGTATTACTTGTTTATCTTGTACTTGTTCCCTCAAATAGTGATATTGTATAGATATGTGGTTTGTATTTGCATGCATCACAAGATTCATATTTATAGCACTTGTATTATCACAATAAATCATCACTGGTTCAGTGATCTCCTCATTCATTCCTTTCAACAGTTGTTTTATCCATGCTATGTTTGAACAATTTGCAACAACAACAACATAATTTGCTTCTGCAGTTGATTGAGATATGCATCCTTGATTCTTGCTTATCCAAGTAACTAGTCTTTCTCCAATAAAGAATGCTCCACCAGTAGTGTTTTTTCTATCATCTATGTTACCAACCCAATCAACATCAGTATAAACTTTTAATTTGAAATTTCCTTCTCTTTTATACCAAAGTCCATAATCCTCAGTATTCTTCAAATATCTAAAAAAAAAATTCACAGCATTCATATGTGATTCCCTAGGGTTAGGAAAAAATATTGCAACTATTCCAACTACATGTGCTATGTTAGGTCTTGTGTGAACAACATACATCAATTTACCAATCATAGATCTATACAATGTCTGATTTACCTCATGTGTCTTGTCTTCCTTTGTCAGTTTGCATCATGTCACCATAGGTGTTTCGACTGGTTTTGATTCTTCCATTCTAACTATCTTTAGTACTTCCTTGATGTATTTTGATTGAGTAATATAGATACCTTCAGTCTATTGTAAAATTTGCAATCCTAAAAAAAAATCTCTCCAAACATTGACATTTCAAATTCTTTCTTCATTTCATCAGCAAATGAAGTGCATAAGTTATCATTACCTCCAAATATAATATCATCAACAATTATTTCAGTAATAAGTGTCTTATCATCATTTCCTCCTTTTAAATACAAATTTTTGTTGTCACTTGTTCTATTGAATCCAATACTTATAAGGTCAGAATGCAATCTTTCATACCATGCTCTTGGTGCTTGTTTCAGTCCATATAAAGCTTTGTGTAACTTACATACCATGTGTGTCTGATCAAGATCAACAAATCCCTCAGGTTTTTCAATGTATACCTCTTCTTCCTGTATTCCATTCAAAAATACAGACTTCACATCCATCTGATATACCTTGAATCCTTTATATGCAGCATATGCAAGTACTATTCTTACTCCTTCAAGTCTAGCAACGGGTGCAAAAATTTGTCCATAGTTAATTCCTTCTTCTTGTGCATACCCTTTGCAAACCAATCTTGCTTTATTTCTGGCTACATTCCCATCTTCATTTAGTTTGTTTCTAAAAATCCATTTGGTGCCAATGAAATTTTTATCACTTAGTCTCGATACTAATGTCCATGTCTTATTTTTCTGTATCTGCTCAATTTACTCATTCATAGCATTAATCCATTTTTTTATTTTCTAATGTATCTCTAACATTCTTAGGCTCAAATTCACAAATTAAACAAGTGCCATCTCTAAACTTACTTCTTGTCATCATGCCTTCTCTTTTATCTCCAATAATCTGATTCTGTGGATGATGTCTTCTCACATATTTAGCAAGTACAGGTTCAACTCTTGGTTCTTCATTATCTTCTTTTGTGTGTTCATTGTCTCTTGGTTCATGATCTTCAGTTTCAACATTTTCCTGATTCTTGATCTATGCTACCTGTTTCCAGGTGACATTACCTTGTTGCATGGTAACATTAGGCATCTCCAGTGCTATAGTTTCACGTTCTTTTCAATAAACAAATTTACTATAATCCTCTGGTTCTTTCATGCTATCTTCATCATTTAGCTCATAAAATTCATCAACTTTCACATTTGCACTCTCAATAATTTTGTTAGTTGTCTTGTTCAAACATTTGTAAGCTTTACTCTTAGTATAATATCCAAGAAATATTACTTCATCACTTTTCAAATCAAATTTACCATTTCTCTCATCTTTCAGAATATAAAACCGACTACCAAATATTCTAAAATAACTTACATTCGGTGTATACCCATACCATAGCTCATAAGGTGTTTTGTTTGAATATTTCTTCAGTTGTACTCGATTCAGTGTGTAAACAACTGTGCTTACTACTTCTGTCCAATATTTTTGTGCAACACTCTTTTCAATCATCAATCATCTGGAACAATCAACAATTGATCTATTTCTTCTTTCATCAATCTTGTTCTGTTGTTGTGTCCTTGGTGATGAAACCTGTCTCTTAATTCCATACTCATTACAAAAGTTAGTGAACTCACCAGAAATAAATTCACCTCCTCTATCAGATCTCAAACACTTCAGATCTCTACCAGTTTCTTTTTCCACTTTAGCTTTGTACCACTTAAAAATCTTAAATGCTTCAGATTTTTCTTTTAGGAACATGAAAGTCATCATCCTAGAGTAGTCATCAACAAATAAAATAAAATATTTTTCCCCATAATAGCTCAGTGTTCTCATTGGTCCACATAGGTCAGTATGAACTAACTCCAAAATATCATTAAATGAAAAATTCTTTCTCTTGAAACTAGATTTTGGCATCTTACCCATTTGACGATTTTTGCACATTGCATGGTCTGGTTTAGATAATCTTGGTAAGCCTCTAACTTTTCTTTTTCTACTAATATTAACCATGTTGTCAAAATTTACATGAAAAAGTCTTTTGTGCCATAACCATATATCTTCATTCTTTTCCAATAAGCAAGTAGTTTCAGCTGTGTCAAGATAGAATAAGTTACCTTTAGATTGTTCACTAGTGCTGATCAATTTTCCTTTTCCATCATAGATTCTTTCTTTTCTATTCTCAAATGCAACTAAATGACTCGTGTTATTCAACTATGAAACACTCAATAGATTTTAGTTAAGTACTTTTACCCAATAATAATTTTCACATTTGATTTGATTTTTCAACATAATAGTACATTTTCCTTTCACTTGACAGGGTGTATCATTTCCCATTCTTACTAATCCTCCATCACAATGTTCAAGAAATTCAAAATTTCCTTTATCACCAGTCTTGTGATGTGTACAACCACTATCAATAACCCAAATGTCATGTTTACTAACTTTAGATATAATTTTTGTTTCTACATACCTTTCATCTTCATCTAAATCATCTTTCAAAGCTATGAACACTGTCTCAATATCTTCATCACTGTCAGAACTACTATCATTAACTTTATCTTCAACAATGCAACAAGCTTTCTTACCTTTATCTTTATAATCTTGGTTATCTCTTCTATCATACTGTCAGTTTCTTCGGTAGTTTCGGTCATCCTTTATGTCAATAAATATATCATTTCTATCATCATTCTTTTTGTTAGGGAACCTTGCAGCAAAATAGCCAATATCTTTATAGTTAAAACAGATCAAAGGTAGTTTGACTTTATATCTTCCTTTACCTCTGTGCAATCTTCTAACCATTAAAGCTTCAAGTTAATCAAGTTCCTTTTCATCACTATCACTGTCACTATTAGTTTTGATTATGTGTTTTCTACTAAATTTACTAATTTTCAAAGTAGAGATAAATGCGGACTCCATAGATGGTACAATACTATTTTCAAAGTTATTTAGCTCAAAAGAAATGAATCTTCCAACAAGACTATGAACAGTAATGTTATTTCCAGTTGCAGCTCTCATTTAATTTATTGCAGAGACTCTTATAGAATAAATAAGTAAGAGTTCTAAGAATCTTACTCACAATAGTGTCTTCATCAATGGTTCCACCAAATCCCCGAATAGCATTCACAACTTCCTTAAGTTGGGTATTGTATTGTGTTAATTTTTCTCCTTCATTCTCATATCATCAAAATTTCTACGAAGACTTTCAACTTTGGCTCTCAGTACATTTGCATCTCCTCCATAAACTAGTGTAAGCTGATCCCACATTTTCTTGGCATTTGTACATGGCTTGATGTCCTCAAATTTAGTATATGTAGTGAAGAAGAAATCTCCACCATGATAAGGTTATGTTCATGTTTCTCTTTCATTTGATTTACAGTCAAAGGTCCATAAGGTAGAATGAATTTATTGTCTAGATAATCTATAATTTTGTCTCCAATCCTTGATAAATATAGTCTCATTCTTCTTTTCCATGTCGAGAAATTATCCTTGTTTAGGTTAGGTGTGTCTCTCTTAAACATCTTGTGATCTTTAGCTTAAGTCCTTCAAAACTTTCTTGTAAGAACTTTATGCTCTTTGATAAGCACTGTATGCTTTGATACCAATTGTTAGAATAACTGAGAGGGGGGTGAATTAGTTAGAATTAGTCTCCTCACAAATTATCCTACAGTCCCAAATTTCTCCAGATGTATACCAAAACAAATTCAAATATAAAATGTAGCTCGGTGAAAATGTATTCTGTAATGTCAAAAATTACAGTTAAGTTGTCTACTGAGTATCAGTAAATTAATACTGTGATTACTGATCCAGGTCAATAAAATAAACTGTAAAGTAAAATAATAATCCAAAACATTCATGCACCTTGACACATATATTTTTAATGTGGAAACCCTACTCAGGGAAAAACCACCTGGGACCGGTAACCCAAAATATTTTCACTCTTCTAAAGTGAGCTTGGTGAAGAGCCAACCTTGTTAAAGGTTACAATGCACATTGTTAAATGTGACCTTGTTAGAGGATTTAAAACTAACAACTCTCTCTTGACCACGCATTCACTATGGGGTCAACAAGAAAACACTCAACATTCTCTGAATGTTATAATAAATACATCACTGTCCTACTCGGTTAAGAGATTTATCTGTAAAAATGGTTAATTGATACAATAGTGATCTGATTCAAATACAACTCTATTTTTTAGATATTCAGATCTATGCTAAGTACATAATACTTCTGATCAATTTGTACTTCTTCAGTTCATCTCATACTTCATACTTGTTCTGCGCAATAATCCTCTTTCCTATGTTGCTCGGCTATGTCTGCAGAGAAACACTTGGTTTTGTCTTTAACCAGTTTGATCAGTCATGCATAAACTCACATGTATGCACATCGGATATAGCATCCCTTTTTTTCATAATGAATCTCTTGTCTCTTATATAGACATCATAGCTCATTTAATTTCCAACCTTGAAATTTTGTTTCTTAATCTCCATCATTCATTTTCCCACTTGATCCTTCCTCAAAAATTGTGTGAAAAACACATTTCAATCTTTGTCCTCCAATCTTCCTTGAATTTTCATAACCGTTTGAGCAAATAACAAACTTTATATTTTACCTCAAAATCATCATTTGCCAGCTCAGCATCCTAGTCGGCCTCAATTTGAATAAATTTCTTGATCTTAGTATTAACCGTGTTGTGTCGGTGATCCCTAGCTCGGTTATCACTGTGCTTGGTATACACTATGTTTTACCTGGTTATTATTGACTCTCGGTGTATACAAAACTCTTCATTTACCGACTACATAAACATTGTTTGTTCCAGATCTTCAAATCATAACAAATGTTTTCCACCATAATAAAACTCAAATAAGTTGACATCAATGACAATACATTAACTGATAATGTTTATCATCACTTTTGAAACTCATTTGAATATCAACAAATAAATTCAAACATATAATCAGTTGTAGTTCATCAAGTATAGGTTCAACCTTCTCAGGATCCATCTTCAGACCATCAGTTGAAATCAAAAAACCTAAATACACAAGTTCCTCTTTCATGAAAGAACACTTTTTCAAATTCATCAACAACTTTTCATGTTTCAATCTCTGCACTACTTGTCTTATATTCATCAAATGCTCTTCTCCGGTCTTACTGAATATCATAATATCATACAAGTATACAATTACACTTTTATTCAAGAATTTCTTCAAAACCTCAATCATTAACCTCATAAATGTACTCTGTGCATTAGTTAAACCAAAAGCAATAACCAACCAACCATACAAACCTTCTTTTGTCTTGAAATAAGTCTTCCATTCATCACCTTATCTAATTTTGATATGATTATATCCACTCTTCAAATCATTTTGTCAAATATTTTGCTCCACTCAATAAATCCATTATATCATCCATCCTCGGTATAGGAAACCTATACTTAATTGTGATCTTATTGATTTCTCTTGAATCAGTGCACATTCACAATTCTCCATTCTTCTTAGGTGCCAATACAATTGGTACTACACATAGAATCAAACTTTCTCTAATTAAACCCTTGTTCAACAACTCATGAACTTTTAGGTTGAGATTTTCATTCTCACTCGGTGTCAACCGATGTGGTGCCTTGTTCGGTAAACTAGCTCCAAGAATAAGACCCATACGATGACTAATATATCTCATTGGTTTCAAACCATCAGGTAAATTATCTAAAAGAATCTCCTTGTACTCGGTAAGTAATTTCTCAACTTCTGCAGGAACTTTATCTTTTGTGTTCTTACTTGGTTTGTTAGGAATCAAAGCATAACATATATCATTCATTTTCAAATATTTAACAAATTGTCTACCTTCCATCAAACAAACTTTCACAAATGTACATATCTCACCAACAAATTATTCAACCAAAGGTAACAAGATTTTCTTCTTACCATCAACCCAAATAGTATATATATTCACTCTTCCATCATGTATAGCATGTCTATCATATTGCCAAGGTCTGCCCAACAAAATATGACAACAATCCATTACCATAATATAACACAACACCTTATCATAATACTTTCCAATTTTCAGATTCACAAAACATTGTTCACTCACCATTAATGTATGCTCATATTTGATCCATGAAATATGAAAGGTCTTCGGGTGCTTCATTCTTTCCAACTACAACTTTGTGACCATCTCCTCAGATGCCAAATTCCTCGAGCTTCCACTATCAACAATTACCTTCCAAACCTTGTTTGCAACTGTACATATGGTCTTGAACAAAGTTTTCTTGACAGGATCTTGCTTATCTTTCTCACTCCATAGTATCCTTCTAATCATTAGATTTCCTTCCTTCTCAGGTTCATTCGGTGATTCTTCTTGCACCAAATCATTTCTGCTACTACCGACTTTCTTATTTGCATGTGTACACTCAAAAGATCTATGTCCTTCCTCACCATAATTGTAACAAGTTCCTTGGAACCCTCTTCTGCTATAACCACCTTGGGAGTAATTTCCTCTTCCTCAAAATGAACTTCCACCTTTCCATTATGTCTTTCCTTTGTCTTGATATGTGTCTAAATTCATCTTGGCTAGTTCAGATCTATTGTTTTCACCATGAGATCTTCCTCTTCCTCTAGGGAATCTACCTCCTCTTTCTCTTTGCCTTTGTTCGTATCTTTTGTTTAATTTCTCCTCAACCTGTAGGGAAAACTAATATGCCTCTTCAATGCTCTCCATCTTTACCAAGTTGATCTCATCCTGTATAGAACTTCTTAATCCATTCAGATACCTTGCTATTATTTCTACTTCATCTTCAACATATCTATATCTAATGTCTAATCTCTATAATTCCTCAGTGTAATCTTTTACCGAGCTATCTTTTTGCTTCAAAATTTTCATTCTCCTAACTAGGTTAATCTGGTAATCACAAGGTAGAAACTTTCCTTTCAAATTGTTTATCATCTTATCCCATACCTTGATCTTGTCTTTACCCTTCTTCTTCTGATGCAATTGCAGATGCTCCAACCACAAGGATGCATTACCTTTCAAATTTGTACTTGCAATATTTACTTTCTTCTCCTCTGATAAATTATCATACTAAAAGTAATTTTCCATTTCAATTATACAGTCTACCAACTCATCAGAATCCAACTTTCCACTATACTCAGTATGATTAAACTGAGGTGTGGACTTCAAGCTTGTCAATTCTTACAAGAATCTCTCTTCTTCCTGATCCATCACAGGTGTAGGTGTAGCTTCTCCTTGAACTTATTCAAATTCATCATCACTAACATCTTCAAGATGTCTTCCTCTACACTCGGCTATCTCAACAGCTTCCAATCTTGCAGCCATCTGTCTTAACATATCAGCTAGACCTAGATCTGCATTTCCTCTCCCAAGGACCATCTTGAAACCCTCTGCAATTATAGGTCAGATTAACATCTTCTACCCCACAAAAATATCAACCAACTTAGGTTAGGACTTACAAGAAGGAACCTAGATCTAACCTTCACTCTGATACCACCTGATGCAAGGAGGGTATAGAGAATAGGGGCCCAAGACACTCCCAGCTATCCAAACCAACTTGCGGAACAACACAAACTAAACAACACAAAAAGGGATAGAAGAAACAACAGATACTTTGTATTAATTAATTAAACTAATTACATATCAAGTTGTAAGGCCTTCCTAGTTTTGGCCATATACATTCAGATGTTTTACAAAATAATCTTCATACATGCGAGGTCATAGACCTGCCATCCAAATCTGCTAACACTTAATATTCTATCAAAAAACTCTCCCTAATCTAAAAACAGAAAACCAAATATATACAAGAGTCCACCAAAGAGGTCGACACTCAGATCCTAAAGATCCAACATAGGAAACAAAAAAGACTCAGATTTAGGTCCACACACATCCCAATGAGAGATCTCACATTTATTATGCTACAAAAATTAAATGTTGAATTCAGCCAGAATAAGATAAACAACTCAATAAGAAGTTGACCGAGCAACAGGAACAACTCAGTGAAGACCAATCGAGCAACAATAATGACTCGGTAAGAAGGTAATCGAGAAACATAAACAAATCAGTGAAAACCCAACTTAGTAACTAGGGTGTTCACTGAGACTCGTCGGTAAAGAAAGATAGAAAAAGTAACTGAGAAACAATAATTACCGAGCACTTTATCGAGCAGCCTCCAAAAAAAAAAACATATTTTTGGTTGATCAGGATTGCCAAAGAACCCAAGATGCTCCTGCATTAGGGAAGGTTACTCAAGGACTGAGGACCGAAAGTGCATTAATGAGGGCATATGACCTAAGTCATATAAGGTGCACCATCATGCGTAAAAATAAAAAGGAACTCTTGCTACTTTTCTGGTATTCATTTTCTTCTTTATTTACCCTCTTGTCTTCTTGAATGATTGTATATAGTAGGTCAATTATGATAGCGCAGGTAGTACCGGCTGTGAATATTGTAATTTTATGTAAGTAGTCTATATAGGCTAGGGCCCTGATGTACATATGGTTTCTATAAATAATAAGTCTGATGCCATTCGAAGGGTTGGCGAATTGATGATTTTGTTGTCCATAATCGACTGCTGTGCTCTTAAATTTTAAGGTATTCAGTTAAATTTTCTAGTAGATTATTTCTTCCCTGGATCCGTTAATGTAATCAATAGTGATGCCAGATTTGAAAGGTTAATGAAAGAATGAGAATCACCTCTTAGCACTATGTTTAATGTTGTTTCTGGTTCTGGAGTTAACAAGCACCTTTCATGTTATATGCTTCCTTATTTCCTCTACTCCATTTATTTGATAGTTAGATGAATGCTCCACCTTGCTACTAATGTATGTTTGATTGAAAACCATGTATACATTTGGTATTTTTTGTTAGTTATTCATCTGGAGCTTTGTTGATGTTTTGAAATATATATTCATGACTATAGCTAGAAATGAACTCTAACACTGACTTGGATTTTTGTATTCTCTTTTGTTGAAAGTAAGATTGCTTGCAGGAAACCCAATAATCCCTCAAGTTTCCAGAGACTGATGAGTCAAAAACTATCTATCCCCTCACACAAAAACAATCACTTTCCTAACTAAGCTACCCCTAAGTGGTCATGACCCAATTACTAGGTGCTTGGAGGCTAGGAGAGCCCGATCTTCGGTAAACCTCTTCAGGTGAAACTGGCCGGTACTCTGGTACCCAGTGTGTAATGCCCAAACAAACTGGACAAAAAGACAACTAATTTTTTTTTTCTGTTTCAACTAAAACGTACATCTAGGTCAGCAAGATTAAACTAACGCCTACGATGCGAAGCTATGGAAATGTAAACTCGCTTGGGTGGTTAGGATACATTTCGCTAAGTATAGATTAATTTAGATGTGAATCAAAAGAATATTGATTTAGGAATTTCCTAATTAAATTCTCTTAAGGGTCACTAATCCATTACTAATCTGATTATTAATTTTAAATTAATCTTCCCTAAATTAATTAAGTAAATTGTATAAATAGTGAAAATTGTGATTCTTATGAATAAATTAAATAAAGGGACCAATAAAGAAAT
>MU226203.1:3360140-3385772 GCA_018584345.1 Thuja plicata
GTCTGATTCCATTAATCCATGAACCAAGACCTGCAAACAAAAGACTTTCTTCACATGGCCATGGAGCTCACCTCCCAGCCAAGGCCATTACATGGCCACCCCCGAGCTTGGGGAAACAAGTATAGGACAGGGTAACATAAAAACAACACCTCATGACATTCAACAAAACTCAATCACATAGCCTGCAATAATCCCTTTCCCAGGCTTAAACAAAGGATTCAACATAGAATCCAAATGGTGGGTGAAGGTGGAATTACACTTGGAGTCACCATGCTTATGAAATAACAACAAAAGAACAAGCATACAACCTTCACAAGGCCCTTCTAAACCCAACATACATCTCAATACTATGAGAAAAACATCACTCCTTATGACCCCCAAAAATTGCACCTTATGACCCCCAAAATAAGCTGGTTATCATGGCTGCTCATACAGCTATGCACTCAACAAATGCAATCCCAACTCTATGCCCTTCTCCCCAAGTTCTCCTACTTTCCTCCCAAGGATGAGGATTGAACTTGCACACCCTCAATTAAGACAATTGCAAATAACAGCAAAGAAAGAACTAAAATTCAGAACTCAGATTTTAAAACAGCAACAATAAACCAATTTCACACTTCACACATGACAAAAGAACAATAACAATTCTTCCACAATTCACAACATTTTCAAACAGAGAACAAAATAAAATGAACAAAGTTTTGACACCACCAACCTCCTTCCAAACAAGAGACTGAATTATGGTTGAAGTTGAACTTGCTCCCTTTCCAAGCTTGCTATTTCAAACCCTCTAAAACCAGGCCCTTAAGACTCTTCCTGCAATTTTTCTCTACTTGCTTAGCAAAAACCAAAAACCAGATTTTCCTACTACTTAAAACATTTTCCCATTCTCCTACACCCTTCCCAAATTAGTTAGGTATCTAGGTTCTAGCAAATGTGCCACTTGCCATTCTTAAATTTCCTAGCATATGCATTACAACCTAGTAAAATGATGGAAGTTTTGGGGGAAAAGACATTTTCGTTCAAACCAAAAATGGCATGATTTGAGGGATAAGGAAGTGGCCTAGGAAGATGAAACTAGGTGAAATGAGCCCCCCAACCAAAGTCCTAACCTTGGWACACTAAAATTTGCATAAAATTACTACCTAGGACTTCCCAAAACCTCCTAAAAATGCCAATGAATCATGCATCCCAAAATTGGGGTTAGATTATCAAAGTTTCCTTGGTCTCATACACCACCTACTAGCTTGGGAAATGCTCAAGATTAACAAGGAGGAGGTGGGGTCCAAAATCCACTTCGCATGCCACTTCATACTAAAGTGTCAAATGACACATCACCAAACAGAATACACATCACAACCTATGTGGCATGCTTGTGTGCAAAACATTTAAACATTTACACAAAACAAAAATTATTTACAATATACAAATTAAACCATTATAAATCATACATAATTAGTCACCACATTCACAAAAGAAAATACAATATGACAAGGTCACACTCTCTCTCTAGAGTCGACCTTGGTTTTACAGATTGCACTTGGTCCTATCTTGTTTCCCCGGATTAAACCATGGCCATATCCCTGCATGCTCAAACTCGATGTCAGTACATCATGAAAAACAAAACTTACATTAATAAACATTTCAACATAAGATGATAGCATCTTCTAAACAATATACATGTGTATGCATCTACATCATATAACATTACATATTTGCATAAACAAGTGATAACATCTTATTCTAGAACCGGGATTCCATTAATGATCATAATATTGAAAGATAACAAAACAATGCTGAATACATATATCATGAATAATCAAGGTATCAAAATAAGCATGTATATATATATAAAGAGTACGGTTACTATGATCATCAACAAAACTTGTAACAAGCTACTCATAAATTCCAAAAGACAGCATGTATAAACCATAATAGATCAATGTCAATACTCAAGATATCATCCTGATAAGTCAAGTGTCAAAATTAAAGTCAAACTAGGACAGATCAGGACAGGACCTCACATCCTCCCCCCCTAGGCATGAACTTCCTCCTGGAGTTCATCAAAAAGATGGGGGTACTGGTCTCTCATTTGTGTTGTGTCCTCCCAAGAAGCAGCGACCTAATCGTAACAATCCCACTGGACCCTATCTTTGGTCCAGCTCTCAACCTCGAAGAGCTAGGGTCCTGCGTGCCAGAATGCGTATTGGCTCCAAAGCCAGCTGTCCGTCTGACTCCACCTGTAAGGCATCCCAATCAATGATATGAGTCTCATCATATATATACCTTTGCAAAATAGATACATGAAAGACATTGTGGATGCGCGACAGGCTAGGTGGAAAATCTTAACGGTATGCTACTGGGCCTATCCTCTCCAAAATCTCAAAAGGTCTAACAAAGAGAGGGGCCAACTTAGAACCCTTTCCAAAATGGATTAGGTTCTTATGCGGCCTCAATCTCAAAAATACTCTATCTCCAATCATATACTCTCTGTCAACCCTCCCAACATCTGCATACTTCTTCTGTCGATCCTGGGCCTCTCTAAGACACTGCTTGATCAGAACTACTTGCTGCTCCATCTGTCTGACCAACTCTAGACCAATGTGTTATGCCCTGCATCCCCGTCCCTACATTTTGTGTGCAAAATGTTGGGTCCCCCTTTTTTTTGCTTTGGTTTGCTTTTTGCTTGTGGTTTTGCCTTGTCTTTCTTTTTCTCTTTTCTCTTTCTCTCTCTGGGGTTTTCTTCCCCGGCGTGTTGTTTTGTTTGTTGGTTTTCTCCTCCGGGATTCCGGTCCTGGAGGTTGTCTTTTTTGGAAGCCTGATTCCAGACTCCGGGATTCTTCGTCGCGATGTTCTTAGGGATATCATCACGAGGAATCCCCAGGCCCGGAGTCCAGAGGTTTCGCTCGTCTGGGAATTGCCGGAGGAAGAGGATTGCTTTACTGCGGGTATAAATAGAGCTTACCTGTCATTTTCACGCTTACCGCGATTAAAACCTTCAAGCACTTAGAGCGAATTAAAGAGTGATTTCAAAGCAATTAGCAGAGCATTTGCAGAGAGTTAGTAATAATCAAAGCTTACCACCTTCTGTCATTCTCAGGTAGGTGCAAACGCTTCATGGTGGTGATTCTGACAGTTTGACAACTCGGGTTGTTGCAGAGTTCCATCGGTAATCCTTCCTCCTCCTCCACCTTTTGCGTCCTTAGGTTGGTATTTCTGCCTTCCCTCCTCTCTGTTTTGCTTCCGCTTTTTGGTTTTTTTCTTTGGGTTTGCTTGGTTTTGTTTATCTTTGTTTTGTTTTGCTTTTCTGTCTTGTCTGGTCTGTGGTCTTCTGGTTTTCCGCCCGTTGGTGGGTCGGCTCTGCCAGAGGGTTGTCCGCCCTCTGTGCGGAAGTCGTTTGTCTGTAAATTCTATAAATTCTGTAAATGGTTGTATATATGCATTTTTCTTTGTCTGGTCCTCCCGCGGGTGTCAACCCGGGATGTATATTCATGTATATATGTACATAGCTGTATGTAACCCTTGTATATATCTCCTCATTTTCATGTATATATCCCTTGGCTCCATGTATATCCTTCCAGGTGGCTTGACAAGCTGGTCGAGTCACCTTTGCTTCTGGATTTTTGCCTTCAAACTCGCTTCGAGGCAGAAAACCACCTGTTTGAAACTCGGCTCTCGGCCGATTTCAAACAGGCAGTTTTCTCTCTCCTCCATCAAGGTTGTCAGGACCTCATTTATTTCCCATGTGCACAATTACTTCCAGCTAAGTGGCTTTCCCTTTTCATGCATTCAGACACTCGGCTCCGCCATCATCGCCATCACATCCATTTAATGCCAACGCACGTGGCGCCCACGTGGGCTTGACAACTTGCTCTTCCGTTCATCTTTGTGAACGGTCATTTCTCTGGGCCTCGGGTCTCTTCCCATCATCCATCATGTGTCCTTACCAAGTACGATAAAGTCCCCGAACCCAGATGTATGATTCATAAACTTTATAGTATGTTTTGCTTTTCGGTTGCCTTGGCATGATACTAACTTTTCAGGAAAGCAAACGTCACGGTGGTATGTTCTCCGGGTCTCAGAATAATTATTTTAACAAATGTATTCTGACAGTCGTCCTGTCTTGAAGGTCCCTGGACTTCATATTCCAAATATGTCTGAAGTGTCTGCATCATCTCCACCCAGAAGCCTGAAACTGCCAACCGCAACAGAGACTAGGGCCACCGCAAAGTCAAAGATGGAGAAGGCCCTGGAAAAGCTGCCCCTCACCATGAAGTTTGTACAAGATAATGAGATTGTGGGCTCAAAGATTGAGTCCAAGGTAAAACTGATGACCGACACCAGTGTCGGGACTTGGGCAGTAATGCAGGCCTTGGTAAAGATCATGCACATCCAGCGACAGGCTGGAGATCAATTGGCGATCAACTTCGGGAACTCCAGAATCCTCTGGGCGGCCTGTTTCCCCTGCTCTGTGCAATCTCCAGAGCTTATCCTAACATTGGCGAGCCACTACAACTCTTCTGTCTGGGCCGTCATGCTCGCGCCCGTGGAACCCACAGGATACCCCACTCCACTGGTGTCTCTCGACCTAATCACCTTCCAAGAAAGCCTAGGGATCCCACAATTCACCAAGGCCTTGATGGTCACAAGGACTGATGCCTTGAAGCAGTTTACATAGCTGGAGGATGCTTCCTGGGTATACATGAATACTCATTGGCTCAAGGTCCCAAAGAGGGACCCAAAAAGAATGAAGATAGAGATTCCCTGCTCTGAATTCAAAGAGAGCATCCAGATGGGGATGATAGCATTGGCCCGGGTCTTCGGGAAACCCTCCGCCCAGGAATTTGCAAAGTGGATGTATTATTTCCTCCTTGGCATCGCCACCAAGGAAGGATTCTTCGACTGGGCCACCATAATTTCCAATCACGTCGATTCCGGGTTCCGGCAACTGAACCAAAAGAAGAAGTTCTATATGTCTTCTTACGTTTTCTGGGCTCTGGCGCAACAAAGGCCCCACTCTCATGGCCTGCTCACTGACGGAGTACTCGGGATTGGCCTGGAACAAAAGGCGCCGTGGGACCATTTCCCACAAATTCAATGGGAAGCTAGTTTCCCCAGTTTCTGTCGAGTAAACGACGTGTTCGTTTACTACCATCTGCTTACACCAACCCAGGATGCTGGATACCGCCTGTCCACCGAGGTGATGAAATTGGTCAGTAGTTATGGACATTACTATGTTTAGTTCCAACAACACTCATACATTAGGGTCGTCGGCTTCTCCGGGAAACCCTACTTGTTGCCCAGGCATTGTGGGGACAAGATCGTGCTGCTGGAATATTGTCAGCAAATAATGGAGCTGCATGCCTTCTTGGCCCTCAAGAAGGTCCCAAACATCTCATTCCCAATCTCATGTGGGAACTACACATGCAGTCTGGCCACCGCGAAGGAGGCAGACAATCAGTTAAAAAGCTACAACTTACAAGAGTTCTATCTGGCGCGGAAGAATTTTGATCTGCATGGCCGAATTGCAACGCCACTGCCCCGGGCTTCAGAGCCCCATCGAATACATATGGAGGATTTTTGGATAGGTTGCCAAGATGATGTGGAGGTGCGAAGCAGGCACTATGTCAGGATGACAGCTGGAATGATGCAGAAGCTCCGGCTCTGGAAATTCCCAGCCGACTTCTCAGACGCCGCCCCCACCGAGGATCCCCAGTACAAAGAAAAGGGGATCGACAAAAGAGCCCTTCCACTGATAAATTGGACAGCCCAGGAAGAGCCCACAATTGAAGACTTCACCCGGGAAGTAGTAGAGCGAAGTCACGCCTACTTCAAGAAAGTGTGCCCCGGGAGTACTCGCCGGACAGCCCAGCCGGCACCAAAGTTAACTCCACCACCAGTACCAAGATTGACCCTGGGGGACAGGACTTCTTCATAGGGAGCAGATAAGGGGAAGAGAATAGATACAACCCCTTCCACGCAAGAAGTCCCCATAGCGGAGCAAATAAAACAATCGGTGGCAGCTTCCCAGCAGATGAGGGAATAGTTAATTACGAAGCTGGCCACCCCACCATTAATGATTGGGCCACTTCGTCCTCCTTCCTCCCCATCATTGGCAGCCTTAATGGTCAAGGTGACAGGGGTGGATCCACTGGAAGAAGCGGCAATAAAAGATGCGGGACCCCCTCTGGTAACCCGGAGGAAGAGGAAGCACATAAAATAGCCCAAGGCAGAACCAGCGCCAGCGGCGTCCCTCCCCCGGGAAGTGGAGATTCTTTCTTCCAGTTCCCCAGAGCTGGAGAAAGAAATAGAGCTTGCAAAGGTCTTGACCTGTCCCCCTCTAGAAGAAGAATTTGATGTGTTTGCAGCTGATGATTTTGGCAACTTACAGGGGGAGGAAACGCAAGCAGGGGCGGAAGTCCCAGAGATAGAACCAAAAGCTGCAGAACAAGAAGCCGCAGGGTAAGAGCAGCAAGAACAAGAAAAGGAACCAGAGCCAGAGATTATCTCCGGGGCTCCAGAGATGCAAGGTCTGGGAGTGGACCAACTAAAGCTAGGTGAACAAATGGCATCCGCTAGGGTAACCAGACCTTCAAGAATAACCGTAAACCCAGCCGCCACGTTCCCAAGGCCACTTCTAGAGGTGACCTTCGGACAGGTTATCACAGCGGCCCAAACTCTAAATCTTGGCCCGATACCTCCCCTACTGCCAACAAAGGAAGAATCCCAGGCAGAAAAAGAAGAAAAAGAAGAAGAGCAGCTCGAAGAAGAAATCCCTAAGGAAGCCTACCAGGGTCCGGACCCAATGCTAGATGTACAGGACCAGGCTGAGGAGATGGAGATTAAAGAGAATGTCGCTGCAGAGGAAGTTGAGGCAAGGGGAGGGACGGATGAAGTTCACATTGAAGAAGAGGAACAGCCATCGGACACTGGGAGAGAATCAGGAGAACAAATTCTAGCAGGAAGGCCGCCTCTCCCACCTCAGTGGCTTGTAGAAAGCAAAAAGAGAAAAGCTCGGTCTACACCAGTGATTCCTCCCTCCCTGGCCGAAATGATGGCCCTAGCTCAGGCCCTGCCAAAGGAAAAGAAGGCCCAGACAGTTCATACTTTACGAACTGGGCCCGGCGGAGAGACGGTTGCCATTGTGGCAACACCTCCCCCAGACACCGATGAAGCAATCGCAGACCCCGCAGATTACTTCATTACGGAGGTATCCCTAGGAAAAAGGGGAAAGCAGGGAGAGGTAGATTTGCTGAAGGAGGAAGCAAGGGTAGTTGAAGCCCAGTACGAAAAAGAGGCCCAGAGGCTCAAGGCTGAGAAAGAAAAAAATGCAAACCTTATGAGGTTGCTTACTGAGCTGGCCAGACCCATCAATGTCGCCCCTCCAGAGACCTCCACATCAGAGGAATTACCGTAGAGTGACATAGACTCCCTGTGAGTAATGAAAAAGAAGGCTCAAGTAGTAGACGAATGGGTCGCCCTCCAGATAGGAAACACCCGGCATTTCCTTGCGTCCACTCTCCCAGACTTGTACACGGCCTGACAAGTTATTCACCAGGCAGAAACACTTATTGAGCAGTGGGAGAGTGACGCTGAAAATTACCAGGCGTGGAAGGTAGAGCTCGAAGAGCTCCTCACCTTGGGAGAAGATATGATTTCTGAATCCAGAATTTTGGGTGAGGAATCATTTGATTTTATAAGAACTCAGCACGCTAGACTTGACCTCACATTGGAGGTAACCAAGCAACTGGTAGAGTCCTTGCAAGAGAAGGTGAACACCGTAAAATATCCTTCTAATTTGTACAATTCTTATGTAATAAAGGTTTTCGGGGCTGATCCCCTTAGTACAGATACATACACCCCTGAAGATTCAGTTTTGGGGAGTTTTGATGAGATAATGCAATCCCGATATCAATCCCCAGAGGGAGTAGACGGGGCCCAAATGGAAAAATTAACCGAAATGATACTTAAGGGCCATGACATGGCAAGGATGGAAAATGAATTTAAAGAGAATATTCTGGACCTGGGGGAACAAGTTGATGTCGCCAAGCATAGAAGGGCTGGCCTAAAAGATATAGATGAAGAGGCCATTTCCCGTCTCCTCCAGGCTTTCAACGATAATAAGCAACCTTGAGCTTTCTCCGGAGGCCGGGGAAAAACTCACATTGAGTATTCTTTATTCTTTTTTGGATGCAAGGCCCCGGAGCTCAGAGTCCCGGATCCAAAGTTTTGTATTCTTTAAAGTGATCTATATCCCGGTCCCCGAGGCCGAGCGGTCACTTTCAGAGGCGGTTGATAAAGACTGTCAGAAGGTAGTTGGGCACATCAAGGGGCGTTGGCTCGGCAGTTGGTTTTTTGATAGGGTGGTCTTCTCGAGGCACCGCTCAGGAGTACACCTGGCACATTGGAGATAGGGTGCCACATTTCCCATTTATGAGGCATGTAGCCTCGGTCCCCGGGGGACCTACTTTCTTCTTTTTTCTCTCCTGCTCTCTTCTCAAAACCGATTCTCCTGATGTATATTCTTACCTTTTCTTCTGACATGGCAGACCTATTTCATCTCCAAGTCTTTTGTAGGGTGGCGTAGGTAGTACCAGCCGCCGGATATCATATTTTTTGGAACTTGATGTAAATAAGGTTAGGGCTAGCAAAGAGTTGTATAAATAGGCAAATCAGCCCGTTTTCAGGGGTCGGAAAAATTGATGATTTTGTTGTCCATAGCAATAGCAAAGCAATTTCTCATTTTCAGTTGCAGAGCTCAATGCTCCATTTTTCTGTTCGCAGTAGTTAGACGCTCCCCTGGAGCCGCCATTGTATCACGCACCAGTGCTTGCTGGACTGAATGTTAATGAAGAAGGAAGGATTCTTAGCAATGATGTTGTTGGCATTCTTGCTTCGGAGTTAATGGTATTTTATGTTTTAATATTCTGTATGTCTTTTACTCTGGTATGTTAAAGTAGATTGACAAACTCTTTATTCTCGCTACTGATAAAATGCTAGCTGATGGTTATGTATTTCTTCGGTATTTAGTATAGTTTACCAGAGTATTGTTGATGTTCTGGATATTTAGACATGACTATAGTTAGATGAAATACTCCTAACCCTGCAGGATCTTTTTCATTTTATTTGTTAAGTATAGAACACCCGAAAAACCCTTACTTTGATCGAATCTCCGGAGAAGATGAGTTGAAGAAACCAGCTATCCCCCTTGAAAATAGTCACCTCTCCCAATCGATCCCCGCACCGTCGTGACCCGACACTCAGGTGCTTGAAGGCCCGAAGGATTTATTTCCCCCGGACAACCTTTGCAGGCGGAGTTGGCTGATTTCCCTGGAACCCGGTGACAACTTATGACTGTTGGCGGACCCGGTCAGCAAAACCCCATCAACAGAAACTGGTGCTAGAAGGAGGGCATGAGCTCGTCCCCCTCCCAAGATTCTAATTTTACACCTTCTGAGGGTTCCCCGAGTTGTAGTTTTAGGAGACAAGCCTTCACTGGGATTGGATCTTTCTCCCTACCAAAGTTTGAAAGAGTCCTTAGGTCTGCCCCGAATCTCAGAAAGTTTGTCGAACTCGAGCCCCCTGCTCGAAAGAAATAGACCTCAAAAATCGCACTAGCCACTATTGTCTGGGGATCTACCATATCTCCGAATACCCAAACTCCCCAGATAATCCTGGGAACTAGTGCCCAAACTACCCAACATATAGTTCCCCCGATGGCTGCATACTTCAGAAATACCGGATCCCCAATGGGCACTTTTTCGGGCGCAACCAATGATTTACCCTCTCACCCAGAGAAAATCTGCCCACTATATGATCACTTAGGCTCACGAACCACGAAAGAATACTTACAGGCATATAAAGATGCCATGAACCGACACTGAATCCAGCATGAAGATGTTGTGACCCGCATGTTCCCCCTGTCCTTAGGACAAAGCGAGTTGAACTGGTACCTTAACTTGCCTACCAACTCCATCAACACTTGGCAGGACATGGAAGATACCTACTTGGCTTCCTTTCGCGTGCATGTGGACCCAGCCTGGTCCCACAGTTAGTTCATCTCCATCAGAAAGGAACCCAATGAACCTCTAGAAGCATTCAACCATAGGTTCCAGTGCGCCCTGAAGTGGTGCACGAGGCCTTTTATCCCATCTCTAGACGTAACCATACATACCTATCTTAATGCGATGGACCCTTTCGTTGCCACTCTTCTCTGGAGAACAACTGCCACGGGCGACCGGGACACTTTGGCAAAAGTCTACAACCTAGCCCTAGAGCTGTCCCGTGGTCTCAACAAATCCCCGGGCGGGATTGGGCAGAGCACGCCCTTCAATATGATCCCCGGCAGAACTGCATATGCCGGGGGATACAACCCCAATCTGGAAATAGGTGCCCCCTCGATGGCGATGAATCCTCCGTCACCCGTGATAGACCAACAGGCACGGTATGTTTACCCAGCCCAGACCCAAATCTCACCAGGTCTGGAAGTCTTCCCTTGGAATCAGCCACAACAGACACAACATACTCAGACACAACCGTTCAGAGTGCCATTCTTCCAGTCGTCCGCGGCTGGAGGATTGCCGCCCTCGACTTTGGCTAATCCTGTTGCCTTCCTGGGAAGCCAACAACAACCACAGCTATCACATTGTGATGCTAACACTCAGCTGACTGCCGAGGTTGAGTCCCTCCGGCGAATGTTATCCACCTTGACAATGGACATGGGCCAACTGAAGGCGGGGTCCTACGCATCCCAGAACTCAAATTCCCAGAGAGGGAATATCTTCTCTAGCCAACGAAACAACAATGCCAGGGAAGAAACTTCAACAATGGGCCTAGGCCCAACCAACAACAATGAAATAATAACGCTAACACCAGAGGCCCGCCTTCGAACCAAAATGCCAACCAAAATGGCGCTGGGCCATCCCATTTTACACCAGTCGCAGACTTCCAGCCCATGACTAACTGGTGTAGGCTACACGAGACGGGTTCCCACAATGAGGTGAATTGTGCCACTTTGGAGAAGGTTATCATGATCTCCCAGCTGGACCGACAGTAGTCGCATGATGCTCCCCCTCCAGAGCCTCCTGTCCAAGAAACAACCCATAGTGCCTTCACCGGAGAGGATGAAGGGGAATCCAAATTGCAGGGATTCTTTGACGAATCCATCCCCCCTTTGAGGCCAACGCCTTTACTAACCCCCGGGCCCCATACAACACTCGGAGTCAGGTTGGTAAAGGACCAGCTTACACGCCTACACCTCCTATCAAAGATACTCCTCCTCCCTGGAATAACGCGACTGATCGACCCGTCCCTCCAAAAGGTCCTAGCCCTAACCAGACGAAAGACCTCGTCGAGGAAAATCACCCGTTCCCAGGAGGAAGGTTCAATATTACGAAGGTGTTAGAGAAGACCACCACCTCCATGACCTTGATGGAGGTTTTTCTAAATTGTCCCGAGCAGAAGAAGTCCCTTCTAAAGCTCTTAGGGAACCCGGAAGCAGTTAGCTGCCCACCCAAGACCGTCTCCTTCGAAGATGCTAATGCGACTATCTTCCAGGGAAACAATGAGGACCCTCCCTTCCTACTAGGCTTGAACATTTACGACAAAAATATACACAACTGCTTAGTAGATTTCGGGGCTTCGGGTAGCATCATGCCTTTGTCAATTTGTCAGAAGCTCGGACTCCACCCCACCCCATCTAATGGCGCAGTGATCCAGTTGGATAAGACTGCTGTAAAAATGGTGGGGGAATTGAAGAATGTTTGGATACACCTTATCTAGGACCCCAGAATAGCCAGCATCATTGACATCTAAATGGTGGACATCCCAGAGGCCTATGTGATGTTGCTAAGTCAGAATTGGTCCAATTCCTTAAATGGATACTTCTCGACCGACTTCACCCACTTGTGGCTTCCATGGGAGGGAGAATCCAATCAGATCTAGGTCGAAAGAGAACCCCGGATGAAACAGGCCCTTACTGATATTGGGAAGGTTAATGAAGTCCTCTTCTCCAAGACTTCTCTGGGGGTGTACCAACCTCTTGAAATCTTAACATTCGATTTCATCCCCGGAGAGGATCCTGTCATGCTGCAAAGAGCACAGGACTTAGAATAAAAGGTGAGAGTTGAAGTTAACTCTCAAGGCGCCTCAACAACCTTTGCCACACTCCTATCTGGTACTTGGTGCCGAGTACACTACCAAAAACATTCAGAACTGGAGTGCGGGCCATGTCTCTCGATCGCTAACTGGCACCTTGATGTCCTCCAAAATGAACAACATGCAACTGATCCCCCGGGACCCAGTGTCCCTGTAGGATGCGCTCCTTTGGCACCATCCCCTGAAGAATCCCAAACCCAAACTCCAGAGGTAAATTATACTTTCACACCGGTGGTCCAGGAGGAAATCCCCAAGTCTCCTAGCAATAATCCAAAGAAAACTCCCCCTCCCCAGCCCCAGACTACAAACAATGACTTATGGACCCTTAAGTTCGATGGGTCCCGATCCAAACAGGGCTGTGGGGCCGGAGTGGAATTAATCAACCCACGAGGAAAGTCCTTCCTCGCATCCTACAGGCTACAATTTAACTGTATGAACAATGTCATGGAGTACGAGGCTTTGGTCCTTGGACTCTTATTCGCACTAAGGAAAGGTATCACCCACCTCCAGGCTCTAGGTTATTCAGAATTGGTTGTTAAACAAGTCTGGAGTTAATACACTTGTCACGACAAAAGGCTGGCCGCATACCGCAACCAGGCTTGGAGCCTTATCAAATATTTCGATGCCTTTGGCATTGACCTCATTCCTTGGTGATGAAACTATGTCCCAGACGCCCTTGCCATTTTTGCCAGCACACTTGAGCCAATGGCCGGCTCGCGACTCCAGAAATTTTCAGTTGAGATGGTCCCCACCCCCTCTATCCCAGATAATGTCACCCATTTTTAGGTTTTTGAGGACAATCAACATATCCTGGCCTTCATGGAAAATGTTGGTGTCTTTGAGGATCAGATAGTGGAGGAACATGACCATGATGATACTGGGCAGGGTGATGAAGACGATGGGATCATAGATTTTCCCACTAACACCATCCCTAAGGGGATGGTTGCACTAGAATGAATCTTTGACTCAGACCCTCGGGCCCGCGAGAAGGTGTCATCCTCCCCTGAGGGAGGAAAGTTTGAAAAGGTTAACATCGGCCAGCCCGGTGAAGAAAAGATCATCCACATCGGTACCTCCTGCTCCCCTGAGGAAAAGGAGAAGATTTTCGCGGTTCTCCAAGAATATATTGATGTAACTGCCTAGGGTTATGAAGACTTAAAGACATATGATACATCCATCATGACCCACACCATTCCCCTGAAACCAGACGCTAAGCCCTTTCAGAAAAAGCAAAGACCAGTCAACCCCCTGATAGAACCTCTAATCTGTCAAGAGGTAGAAAAACTCCTGTCAGCCCGGATAATCTTCCTGATCCGGCACACTACATGGGTGGCCAATTTGATTCCTGTCAGGAAGAAAAATGGTGAGATCCGCCTTTGTGTGGATTTCTGAAATTTGAAAAAGGCCTCCAAAAAGGATAATCATCCTCTCCCCTCATTGGATGAGGTGTTGCAGATAGTAAATGGATCCCAGATGATGTCCTTCTTGGATGGATATTCAGGATACAACCAGGTCATGGTCAAGTATGAGGACAGAGAGAAAATAGCGTTTACCACCAAGTGGGGAACGTTTGCATACAGAAGAATGCCCTTCGGTCTGATCAATGCAGGGGCTACATTTCAAAAGGCTATGGACATTATGTTTGAAGGCCTCGTAAATCAGTGCATAATCATCTATATGGATGATTTGACCATCTTTTCCTGGGACAGGCGTGATCATCCCACCCACCTCGCTCAGATCTGTGAGAGATGTCACCGGCAGGGAATATCCCTCAACCCCAAGAAGTGCATATTTGGGGTCACCGAGGGGAAGTTTCTCGGGCATATTGTCTCTGAGAAGGGTATATCCATAGACCCCGATAGAGTTGAAGCATTGCTAAACTTACAAATATCTGGCAGAAAGAAAGAGATGTGATCCTTCTTCGGAAAAATCAACTTTGTGTGATGATTCATTACGGGGTTCGCAGAAATAGTTAAACCGCTCAATGAAATGATGAAGAGAGATACCAAGATTGAGTGTAGTCCTGAAGCAAAGCAGGCATTCGCCCAAATTAAACAAACAATAATGGAGGCACCTGTCCTGGCTAGTCCGGACTATTCCCTCCCATTTTATATATACTCATTCACTTCGCCACATTCTGTCGTGGCGGTGTTGACCCAAAAGGTTGAAGGAGAGGAACGACCAATAACTTTCATGAGTTCCCCCTTTAAAAATGCCGAAGTCTAGTATTCACCACTAGAAAAATAGGCCTTTGCTCTAGTTCGTGCCGTAAAGAAATTTTAGCATTATATTCTCTGGAGCAAAGTGCATGCTATCATCCCGGACCAGGCCGTCAAATCTCTGCTGATGCAGAGTGAATTGGGCGAGAGATGGGGGAAATGGATGGCCATCCTCCAGGAGTATGACTTAGAAATGTAGCCTATGAAAATTGTCTGGGGTCAGGGACTAAGTCGGGCAATGGCAGAAGAGACTCCCCACATAGAATGTCAGACTTACACAGTGGAGTCCATCACCCAGGATCCATGGTACACCGATTTGGTATACCTGTTACTAAATAATAGATGTCTGGAGGGGTTACCCCCCCACAAACACCACGCTCTGTAGATGAAAAGTGCACACTTCATGATCAAAAACTCCGCGCTTTACCGAAGAAACTATGAGGGGATGTACCTCCGGTGTATCGATAGGGACCAAGCTGTAAGAATAATCGATGAATTCCACAGACAATTTAGGACTGGACATGGTTCAGCTGACGCTACTGCCCATCAGATCCTTCAGGTCGGATACTATTGGCCCTATATCTTCAAGGATGTTTACACTCATGTCAGGAAATGCCATACTTTCCAAACCGCAGCGCATCGTGAGTGTAACCCAGCCATGCCTCTACAACCAGTCTATGAGGCTAGACCCTTTGCCCAGTGGGCATTTGACTTCATCAGGTAAATTAACCCCAACTCGTCTGCCAACCACCGATACATTCTGACTGCTACTGATTACTGCACTCAGTGGTCTGAAGCTATACCTTGTAAAAACAACATGGCAGACGTAGTTATCAAGTTCTTGGAAGAAAAAATCATCACATGATTTGGAATGCCCTTCGCTTTAGTATGTGACAATGGTCCAGCATTTTCTTCAGTGCAGTTACTCGAATGGACCTACAATCGGAGGATCACTCTGAAGTTTTCCAGCAACTATTATCCCCAGGGAAATGGCGTTGCCGAATCAACAAACAAGAATCTGCTTGAAGTGATCAAACATTTGTTAGAATAGAATCCTCAGGATTGGCATCAAAAGTTAAAATTTTCCCTATGGGCAGATCACATTCGCATCAAGGCCGCCCTGGGAACGTCCCTGTTCCACCTAGTTTATGGTCAGAAACCTGTATTCCTGGTCAATTTACAGATCCCAGTATTATAGTTTATGCAGGAATTTAACAACAAGGACAACATCGTGGAGGTTCGGCTCTTGAATCTGGTGCGGATGGAAGAACAGAGAGACGCAGCCCTTGAACATTTCGCGCATCATCAAGCAGTGGTAAAATGATGGTTTGACAGAAGAGCCCAATACAAGGATTTTCAGATCTCGGATCTGGTCCTATTATGGGACAAGGCCCGGGAGAAGGAAGGAAAGCATACCAAGTTCCAACGGCTCTGGCTCGGACCATACTTGATTTCAAAAATCTGTGGGGCAAATACTTACCGCCTCAACACTTTGACTAGGGAACTTTTCGCATTGCCCGTTAATGGACAGTTTCTAAAATACTATTTCGAATAAGGTAATTTCATCCTAAGTTGTATTATATGTAAAGCTTTTCGCTTGTAAATATCTCTTCCGGGTGCCTCGTTGCGAGGTACCCTACCTTGTAAATAGTCTTGTCGACTGTCCTCCGGGGCAGTCCCTTTCTGTTGTTTTTGTTTTTGCTTTTGGTTTTCTTTCGGTCCTGGTATTTTGCTTCATCTTGCAGGAATTGGAATGCTTCGCATAACTCTGGCCTCTGAGGCAATGTCTACGGCATGATGAACTTTAGAATCTATCTTTAACACGGTGGAATCAGCCCGGTCTCCGGGGTTGTTTTATGGGTCATGGCACATTTTGAAGAATTTCCATTGGGTGTTCTCTCCGGGAGTCTGGCAATCAGTGAACAAAATAATAATTCAAGGAACAAGTAATCAGACACACTGAGGGTAGATCGACTGTACTGATTGGTTGATCCATGTCTAAAAATCTAAAGAAATTCCTCCCGGGTCTGGAGCTTTATCCCCTCTTCTAATATCTAAACGCAAGTGGATAGGTGAAAGAAGTACCGCCATTAAAATTAGCTAAGCTTAAGCTTAATGATGAAAGAAGTACCGCCTTCCCCACCCAGGAAAAAATAAAATAACAAGAGGAAAAGTGGGACAAAACTCTAGTCTCTGGGGGAAACGAGCAAATTGATGACTGGTTTGATGTAATTAGTGCCTCTTCTCTATTCCTCCCAAAGGTCATCGGCTTGATTTCCTTCCAAAGCACACACGACACCACTGATAAAATACTATGGACTGGCTCCTGCATGGTTGGATTCTCTCAGATATGTTTCTCTTTTCCTGTCAGACATTTTGGGAGGCGGCTTGTTCCAGTTTTGCTAACTAGAGATTCTTTAGTTCTCAAATGCACTAAGGCATTTGTCCCAGATAGTCACCATTTGTTATGCCCTGCATCCCCGTCCCTACATTTTGTGTGCAAAATGTTGGGTCCCCCTTTTTTTTGCTTTGGTTTACTTTTTGCTTGCGGTTTTGCCTTGTCTTTCTTTTTCTCTTTTCTCTTTCTCTCTCTGGGGTTTTCTTCCCTAGCGTATTCTTTTGTTTGTTGGTTTTCTCCTCCAAGATTCTGGTCCCAGAGGTTGTCTTTGTCGAAAGCCTGATTTCGGACTCCGGGATTCTTCATCACGATGTTCTTAGGGATATCATCACGAGGAATCCACGGGCCCGGAGTCCGGAGGTTTCGCTCATCTGGGAATTGCCGGAGGAAGAGGATTGCTTTACTACAGGTATAAATAGAGATTACCTATCATTTTCATGTTTACCACGATTAAAACCTTCAAGCACTTAGAGCGAATTAAAGAGCGATTTCAAAGCAATTAGCAGAGCATTTGCAGAGAGTTAGTAATAATCAAAGCTTACCACCTTCTGTCATTCTTAGGCAGGTGCAAACGCTTTGTGGTGGTGATTCTGACAGTTTGACGACTCAGGTTATTGCAGAGTTCCATTAGTAATCCTTCCTCCTCCTCCGCCTTCTACATCCTCAGGTTGGTGTTTCTGCCTTCCCTCCTCTCTGTTTTGCTTCCGCTTTTTGGTTTTTTTCTTTGGGTTTGCTTGGTTTTGTTTGTCTTTGTTTTGTTTTGCTTTTCTGTCTTGTCTGGTCTGTGGTCTTCTGTGTTGAAGTCATTTGTTTGTAAAGTCTGCAAATTGCGTAAATAATGTAAATGGTTGTATATATGCGTTTTTCTTTGTCTAGTTCTCCTGCGGGCGTTGACTCAGGATGTATATTTATGTATATATGTATATAGCTGTATGTAACCCTTGTATATATCTCCTCATTTTAATGTATATATCCCTTGGCTCCATGTATATCCTTCCAGGTGGCTTGACAAGCTGGTCGAGTCGCCTTTGCTTCTGGTTTTTTGCCTTCGAACTCGCTTCGAGGCAGAAAACCACCTGTTTGAAACTCGACTCTCAGCCAGTTTCAAATAGGTGATTTTCTCTCTCCTCCATCAAGGCTGTCAGGACCTCATTTATTTCCCATGCGCACAATTACTTCTAGCCAAGTGGCTTTCCCTTTTCGCGCGTTTCGATAGTCGGCTCCGCCGTCATCGCCATCACATCCATTTAATGCCAACGCACGTGGTACCCACGTAGGCTTGACAACTTACTCTTTCGTTCATCTTTGGGAACGGTCATTTCTCCAGGCCTCGGGTCTCTTCCCACCATCCATCATGTGTCCTTACCAAGTATGATAAAGTCCCCGAACCCGGATGTATGATTCATAAATTTTACAGTATGTTTTGCTTTTCGGTTGCCTTTGCACGATACTAACTTTTCAGGATAGCAAACATCACGGTGGTAAGTTCTCCAGGTCCCGGAATAATTATTTTAACAAATGTATTCTGATGGTCATCCTGTCTTGCAGGTCCCCAGACTTCATATTCCAAACATGTCTGAAGCATCCGCATCATCTCCACTTGGAAGCCCGGAACTACCAACCGCAACAGAGACTAGGGCCACCGCAAAGTCAAAGATGGAGAGGGCCCTGGCAAAGCTGCCCCTCACCATGAAGTTTGTACAAGATAATGAGATTGTGGGCTCAAATATTGAGTCCAAGGTAAAACTGATGACCGACACCAGTGTCAGGACTTGGGCAGAAATGCAGGCCTTGGTAAAGATCATGCACATCCAGCGACAGGCTGGAGATCAATTGGCGATCAACTTTGGGAACTCCAGAATCCTTCGGGCGGCCTGTTTCCCGTGCTCCATGCAATCTCTGGAGCTTATCCTAACATTGGCGAGCCACTACAACTATTCTGTCTAGGCCGTCATGCTCGCGCCCGCGAAACCCATAGGATACCCCACTCCACTGGTGTCTCTCGACCCAGTCACCTTCCAAGCAAGCCTGGGGATCCCACAATTCGCCAAGGCCTCGGTGGTCACAAGGAATGATGCCTTGAAGAAGTTTACATAGATGGAGGATTCTGTCTAGGTATACATGAATACCCATTGGCTCAAGGTCCCAAAGAGGGACCCAAAAAGAATGAAGATAGAGATTCCCCGCTCTGAATTCAAAGAGAGCATCCAGATGGGGATGATAGCATTGGCCAGGGTCTTCGGGAAACCTTCTGCCCAGGAATTTTCAAAGTGGATGTATTATTTCCTCCTTGGCATCGCCACCAAGGAAGGATTCTTCGACTGGGCCACTATAATTTCCAATCACGTCGATTCCGGGTTTCGACAACTGAACCAAAAGAAGAAGTTCTATATGTCTTCTTACGTTTTCTGGGCCCTAGCGCAAAAAAGGCCCCACTCTCACAGCCTGCTCACTGATGGAGTACTCAGGATTGGCCCGGGACAAAAGGCGTCGTGGGACCATTTCCTACAAATTCAATGGGAAGTCAATTTCCCCAGTTTCTGCCAAGTAAACGATGTGTTCGTTTACTACCATCTGCTTACACCAACCCGGGATGCCGGATACCGCCTGTCCACTGAGGTGATGAAATTGGTCAGTAGTTATGGACATTACTATGTTCAGTTCTAATAGCACTCATACATTAGGGTCGTCGGCTTCTCTGGAAACCCTACTTGTTGCCTAGGCATTGTGGGGACAAGATCGTGCTGCTGGAATATTACCGGCAAATAATGGAGCTGCACGCCTTTTTGGCCCTCAAGAAGGTCCCAAACATCTCATTCCCAATCTCATGTGGGAACTACACATGCAGTCTGGCCACCACGAAGGAGGCAGACAATGAGTTAAAAAGCTACAACTTACAAGAGTTCTATCTGGCGCGGAAGAATTTTGATCCGCATGGCCGAATTGCAATGGCACTGCCCCAGGCTTCAGAGCCCCATCGAATACATATGGAGGATTTATGGGCAGGTTGCCAAGATGATGTGGAGGTGCAGAGCAGGTACTATGTCAGGATGACAGCCAGAATGATGCAGAAGCTCTGGCTCCAAAAACTCCCAGTTGACTTCTCAGACGCCGTCCCCACCGAGGATCCCCAGTACAAAGAAAAGGGGATCGACAAAAGAGCCCTTCCACCGGTAAATTGGGTAGCCCAGGAAGAGCCCACAATTGAAGACTTCACCTGGGAAGTAGTAGAGAAAAGTCATGCCTACTTCAAGAAAGTGTGCCCCGGGAGTACTCGCCGAACAGCCCAGCCGGCACCAAAGTTAACTCCACCACCAGTACCAAGATTGACACCAGGGGCCGGGACTTCTTCGCAAGGAGAAGATAAGGGGAAGAGAATAGATACAACCCCTTCCGCGCAAGAAGTCCCCATAGCGGAGCAAATAAAATAATCGGTGGCAGCTTCCCAGTAGATGAGGGAATAGTTAATTACGAAGCTGGCCACCCCACCATTAATGACCGGGCCACTTCATCCTCCTTCCTCCCTGTCATTGGCAGCCTTAATGGTCAAAGTGACAGGGGTGGATCCGCTGGAAGCAGCGGCAATAAAAGATGCGGGACCCCCTCTGGTAACCCGAAGGAAGAGGAAGCACATAAAACAACCCAAGGCAGAACTAGCGCCAGCGGCGTCCCTCCCTTGGGAAGTGGAGATTCTTTCTTCCAGTTCCCCAGAGCTGGAGAAAGAAACAGAGCTTGCAAAGGTCTCGGCCCGTCCCCCTCCAGAAGAAGAATTTGATGTGTTTGCGGCTGATAATTTTGGCAACTTATAGGGGGATGATACGCAAGCAGGGGCGGAAATCCCAGAGATAGAACCAGAAGCTGCAGAACAAGAAGCCACAGGGCAAGAGCAGCAAGAACAAGAAAAGGATCCAGAGTCAGAGATTATCTTAGGGGCTCCAGAGATGCAAGGTCCGGGAGTGGACCAACTAAAGCTAGGTGAAAAAATGGCATCCACTGGGGGAACCGGACCTTCGGGAATAATCGTAAACCCAGCCGCCACATTCCCAAGGCCACTATCAGAGGTGACCTTCAGACAGGTTATCACAGCGGTCCAAACTCTAAATCTTGGCCTGATACCTCCCCTACTGCCAACAAAGGAAGAAGCCCAGGCAGAAGAAGAAGAACAAGAAGAAGAGCAGCTCGAAGAAGAAATCCCCGAGGAAGCCTACCAGGGTCTGGACCCAATGCTAGATGTACAGGACCAGGCTGAGGAGATGGAGATTAAAGAGAACGTCGCTGCAGAGGAAGTTGAGGCAAGGGGAGGGACGGATGAAGTTCACATTGAAGAAGAGCAACAGCCACCGGATACTGGGAGAGAATCAGGAGAACAAATTCTGGCAGGAAGGCCGCCTCTCCCACCTCAGTGGCTGGTAGAAAGCAAAAAGAGAAAAGCTCGGTCCGCACCGGTGATTCCTCCCCCCTGGCCGAAATGATGGCCCTAGCTCAGGCCCTGCCAAAGGCAAAGAAGGTCCAGACAGTTCATACTTTACAAACTGGGCCGGGTGGAGAGACGGTTGCCATTGTGGAAACACCTCCCCCAGACACCGATGAAGCAACCGCAGACCCTGCAGATTACAATGTTACGTATGTATCCCTAGGCAAAAGGGGAAAGCAGGGAGAGGTAGATTTGCTAAAGGAGGCAGCAAGGGTAGTTAAAGCCCGGTACGAAAAAGAGGCCCAAAGGCTCAAGGCTGAGAAAGAAAAGAACACAAACCTTATGGGGTTGCTTACTGAGCTGGCCAGACCCATCAATGTCACCCCTCCAGAGACCTCCACATCAGAGGAATTACCACAGAGTGACATAGACTCCATGCGAGTAATGAAAAAGAAGGCCCAAGTAGTAGACGAATGGGTCTCCCTCCAGATAGGAAACACCCGGCGTTTCCTTGCGTCCACTCTCCCGGACTTGTACATGGCCCGGAAAGTTATTCACCAGGAAGAAACACTTATTGAGTAGTGGGAGAGTGACGCCAAAAATTACCAGGCGTGGAAGGTAGAGCTCGAAGAGCTCCTCACCTTGGGAGAAGATATGATTTCTGAATCTAGAATTCTGGGTGAGGAATCATTTGATTTTGTAAGAACTCAGCACGCCAGACTTAACCTCACATTGGAGGTAACCAAGCAGCTGGTAGAGTCCTTGCAAGAGAAGGTGAACACCATAAAATATCCTTCTAATTTATAAAATTCTTATGTAATAAAGGTTTCCGGGGCTGATCCCATTAGTACAGATACATACACCCCCGAAGATTCAATTTTGGGGAGTTTTGATGAGATAATGCAATCCCGATATCAATCCCCGGAGGGAGTAGACGGGGCCCAAATGGAAAAATTAACCGAAATGATACTTAAGGGCCATGACGCGGCAAGGATGGCGGATGAATTTAAAGAGAATGTTCCAGACCTGGGGGAACAAGTTGAGGTCGCCAAGCACAGAAGGGCCGGCCTGAAAGATATAGATGAAGAGGCCATTTCCCGTCTCCTCCAGGCTTTCAACGATAATAAGCAACCTTGAGCTTTTTTCGGAGGCCAAGGAAAAATTCACATTGAGTATTCTTTATTCTTTTTTGGACGCAAGTCCCTGGAGCTCAGATTCCTGGATCCAAAGTTTTGTATTCTTTAAAGTGATCTGTGTCCCGGTCCCCGAGGCCGACCGGTCACTTTCAGAGGCGGTTAATAAAGACTGTCAGAAGGTAGTTGGGCACATCAAGGGGCGTTGGCTTGGCAGTTGGTTTTCTGACAGGGTGGTCTTCTCGATGTGCCGCTTAGGAGTACAGCTGGCACATTGGAGACAGGGTGCCGCATTTCCCATTTATGAGGCATGTAGCCTCGGTCCCCGGGGGACCTACTTTCTTCCTTTTTCTCTCCTGCTCTCTTCTCAAAACCGATTCTCTCGATGTATATTCTTACCTTTTCTTCTGACATGGCATACCTATTCCGTCTCCAGGTCTTTTGTAGGGTGGCATAGGTAGTACCAGCCCCTGGATATCATATTTTATTGGAACTTGATGTAAATAAGGTTAGGGCTAGCAAAGAGTTGTATAAATAGGCAAATCGGCCCATTTCCAGGGGTCGGAAAAATTGATGATTTTGTTGTCCATAGCAATAGCAAAGAAATTTCTCATTTTCAGTTGTAGAGCTCAATGCTCCATTGTTCTGTTCACAGTAGTTAGATGCTCCCCTGGAGCCGCCATTGTATCACGCACCAGTGCTTGCTAGAATGAATGTTAATGAAGAAGGAAGGATTCTTAGCAATGATGTTGTTGGCATTCTTGCTTCGGAGTTAATGGTATTTCATGTTTTAATGTTCTGTATGTCTTTTACTCTGGTATGTTAAAGTAGATTGACGAACTCTTTATTATTGCTACTGATAAAATGCTAGCTGATGGTTATGTATTTCTTCGGTATTTAGTATAGTTTACCAGAGTATTGTTGATGTTCTGGATATTTAGACATGACTATAGTTAGATGAAATACTCCTAACCCTGCAGGATCTTTTTCGTTTTATTTGTTAAGTATAGAACGCCCGAAAAACCCTTACTTTGATCGAATCTCCAGAGAAGATGAGTTGAAGAAACCAACTATCCCCCTTGAAAATAGTCACCTCTCCCAACCGAGCCCCGCACCGTTGTGACCTGACACCCAGGTGCTTGAAGGCCCGAAGGATTTATTTCCCCCGGACAACCTTTGCAGGCGGAGTTGGCCAATTTCCCCAGAACCCGGTGACAACTTATGACTGTTGGCGAACCTGGTCAGCAAAACCCCATCAACACAATGGATACTCTGTCCTCAATCCTATCCCAGCTCAATGGTGTCCTGCAAGATCTGCCATACAAGGCCTGATGTGGAGACATACCCAAAGATGAATGGTGTCCATTATTATAGGAAAACTCTGCTAAATGTAGGTACTCCTCCCACCTAACCTGATGATCCATCACATACATGCGTAGCATATCCTCTAATACCTGATTAACCCTCTCAGTCTTACCATTTGTCTCTGGGTGGTATGTTGTGCTAAAATTGAGCCTGGTGCCCAAAGCGGTCTAAAGCTCTCTCCAAATAGATGAAGTGAAGAGTGAGTCTCTGTCTGATATGATCGTGCATGGAATGCGATGAAGTCTAACAATATCCCTCAAAAATACCTGTGCTACTGCAGGTGCTGTAAAAGTGGTACGTATGGGTGAGAAGTGGGCTACTTTAGTCAACCTATCCACCGTCACCATAATGGCATCATGGCAACGCGATGACATGGGAAGACCAACTATGAAATCCATGGAAATAATGTCCCACTTCCATTCTGGAATTTCATGAGATTGTAGGAGTCCACCTGGATGACGATGTTCTGCCTTAACCCACTGACACTCTAAACATCTAGCCACTATCTTTGCAATATGTGTCCTCAAACCCGGCCAATGGTAAAGCTGTCTCAAATTTGCATGTAACTTCTTAACTCTAGGGTGCACTACATAAGGAGCTCTATGAGCCTCAAGAATGATGAAATCACGCAACCCTCTGAAAGAAGGTACATAAATACATCCTCTATGGTGAAGAAGGCCATCAGACTCTAGTGTGTAATCTGTGAACTTCCCCTCCAAGGGCCTCTGATCCTGTACCAATTGTCTAACCTCTGAATAGAAAGAATCCTCCTATAAATGCTGTAGAATGCGCCCTCTTAGGTCTGTACTAGTAGTCATAGCTGAGAGCACATGACATCTCCTTCTCAAGGCATCTGCTACTACATTTTCTTTCCCTTTGATGTAGTGGACGTCAAAGTCATACTCGCATAGGAACTCCATCCATCTCTTCTGTCTAGCATTGAGGTTCGGCTATGTGAATATATACTAAAGACTCTGGTGATCTAAATGAAGCTCGAATATGTGGCCCAATAAGAAATGACGCCATCTCGTCAAAGCATGCACCACTGCTGCTAGCTCAAGGTCGTGGGTGGGATAATTAAGCTCATGAGTCTTGAGCTTTCTAGACTCGTAGGCAATAACCCATCCATCCTGCATCAGTACTGCCCCAATCCCATCTAAAGATGCATCTATACATACCAAAAAATCTGCTGAAGGGTCTGGTACTGCCAGGATAGGTGCGCTAGTAAGTGCCCTCTTGAGCTCCTGGAAAGCTCTTTCGCACCTCTCCGTCCACTCAAACTTCTTCCCTTTCCTCTAGAGGGAAGTGATGGGATGGGCCACCCTATAAAATCCCTCAACAAATCATCTGTAGTAGCCTGCAAGGCCCATGAAACTCTTGACCTCTATCACACTAGTGGGTGCTGGCCAATCCATAATTTCCCTAATCTTAGATGGGTCTACAGAAATCCCATCCCCTGATATCACATGACCTAAGTAATGAACCTCTGTTCTGAAGAATGCACATTTCGGCAAGCTGCCATATAACTAATTATCTCTCAAACACTGCAAAACCTGCCTCAAATGATCCTCATGCTCCTGCTCATCTCGTGAATATATCAATATATCATCTAGGAATATCACCACAAATCTATCTAAGAATGAATGAAATACTCCATTCATGAGACTCATGAATACAGTTGGAGCATTTGTGAGACCAAAGGGTACCACTGTGAACTCATAGTGTCCATATCGTGTGCGAAAAGCTATCTTGGGAATGTCTCTATCCACAATCCTCAACTGGTGATAACCCGACTTCAAGTCTATCTTTGAGAACACTCAGGCTCCCTGAAGCTGATCAAATAAGTCATCAATCCTGGGAAGGGGATACCGATTCTTGATGGTCAACTTGTTTAGCTGTCGGTAATCTATGCACAATCTCAAAGATCCATCCTTCTTCTTAACGAAG
>MU226203.1:3392970-3410310 GCA_018584345.1 Thuja plicata
ACACAAAATAAAAATTATTTACAATATACAAATTAAACCATTATCAATCATACATAATCAGTCACCACATTCACAAAAGAAAATACAATACGATGAGGTCACACTCTCTCT
The DNA here is from genome assembly GCA_018584345.1 of Thuja plicata. Lineage (NCBI taxonomy): Eukaryota > Viridiplantae > Streptophyta > Pinopsida > Cupressales > Cupressaceae > Thuja > Thuja plicata. The sequence continues at coordinate 3,393,082 of MU226203.1, forward strand.
CTAGAGTCGACCTTGGTTTTACAGATTGCACTTGGTCCTATCTTGTTTCCCCGGATTAAACCATGGCCATATCCCTGCATGCTCAAAATCGATGTCAGTACATCATGAAAAACAAAACTTACATTAATAAACATTTCAACATAAGATGATAGCATCTTCTAAACAATATACATGTGTATGCATCTACATCATATAACATTACATATTTGCATAAACAAGTGATAACATCTTATTCTAGAACCAGGATTCCATTAATGATCATAATATCGAAAGATAACAGAACAATGCTGAATACATATATCATGAATAATCAAGGTATCAAAATAAGCATGTATATATATATATAAATAGTACGGTTACTGTGATCATCAACAAAACCTGTAACAAACTAATCATAAAGTCCAAAAGACAACATGTATAAACCATAATAGATCAATGTCAATACTCAAGATATCATCCTGATAAGTCAAGTGTCAAAATGAAAGTCAAACTAGGACAGATCAGGACAGGACCTCACACAGTGACAACTCTCCCCCTATTGGCAAGACCATCACAAAGTCCCGTCAACACATAGTAGATCTCGTCTTTACTACTTTCCTATTTTGAGAACTAGTTTTGCATGGTTAACATGGAATTATCTAAATTGGATTGGTGTGCAATTACTTATGAAATTACCTTCCTTCTTAGCTCTCTTTATCAAACAAATGGAGTGAATCAAAGCATGTTGCATTTTTTTACATTTTTATTCCTTCATGTTATTCTTGTGTATGGCATAATACAGTTAACACATATGTCTCTTCATTATAAGTTACATTTAACAAATGTTATCAATGCTTCATGTATGTTTCTTATCCACATTTTAACTAAATTCATGAAATATATTAATGAACCTAATGTTACTCCCCCTAATATTTAAAATCAAACTCATCCTATGAAAACTAATGTTTTTGATCATTATCAAAATATTCAAAAGATTGTTCATAATGCAAATGTTAGACATTTCCTAGATGATCTCTCTCCAAAAATAAGAAATAATCCACCTCCTTCTGAACATAAAGATAGTAAGGGTGATGATGTTTCTACTTATCTTTCTCCTATTAATAGATCATCACAATGCAACCAACATGATCAAGGAATTATTGAACATGTCCCTAAAGGTACTTCTAATCCTCCTCAGAATGTCATATAGCTCAAGCTAACGATTTCACTCAACCAAAACAAACTCTCAATGTTATTTTCCCACACCACCTAGTGAACCTTCACCTTATGGCGACCGTGAAGTTTTGGATAGAGTAATCTATTTAGATATCAAATATCATTCTAGGATCATATTTCTATATAAAATCCGTTACAACCCACATACTTAAAATGCTGAATTTTCATGTTCCTTTCATTATTCTAATACACATTCATGCCATCATAAGGAAAAATAAACAAGGATACCTACTTCCATGAATGTGATTTTTCCTTATGATGGCATCTATGTTTCCACCATAAGGAGGGGGGCATATTTGGGTCCCTCTTTATATTTAGCACATGGTCCCTAGACTGACCGCACACATATGCACATACCAATCCTTGTCGTAGATAATTCTTTTCCACATGATTGATCTACTTTTTTATCCTTGTGGAATACAATGCTTTTCCACATGCCTGATCTCCTTTTTTATCCTTGTGGAAAATAATGTTTTTCCACATGCCTGATCTCCTTTTTTATCCTTGTGGAAGATAGTAATTTTACACATGCATGATCTCCTTTTCGATCCTTGTGGAAAATAATTATTTTCCACATGCCTGATCTCCTAAGTCTCTCCTGAGTGCAAAACATTTTTAAGCCACTCATGAGCGCAATCTTTCTCAAAGCCGCCCATGAGCGCAATCTTTCTCAAAGCTGCCTACGTGCACATAACTCTCTCTCGGTAGAGTTGACTAGCATAACATAATTTTATATCCTTCAATTATCTCTCCATGAATCACCTAGAACTACATAGCTAGCCTGCTAGCCTATGGGTTATTGGTCTCTCTCTCTTTTCTCTCATGGCTTTGCCAATAGGTTCAATCATGGAGTTGGAATCATATTTGTCATCACTCTCTCCCTTTTCCTTGTGATCTCTTATTTTCTTTCAATATCTTCCCAAATATGATATTATTGGATGGGATATGTTCAATTAAGGTCTCTTCACTAATTGATTTGGGGTCTTTTAGTGCTAACCCTCTTTTTCTTTCTTGTGTGTGTTTGTTGTCTTTTTTTTGTTTGTTTCCTTATGCATAGATTTTGAGTTGAGATCCTTTTTTTGGGGGCTTGAGGTCCTAAAGCTTAGTGATGTTTCATCTCTCTTATTCTCCATGATCACTGTCTCTCTCATCTCTTTCTCTCTTTCATCTCTTCCTTTACCATGAGTATGATCTTGCCTCATACTCCTGCTAAAGTGGGGGCTAAATGTATCATCCTAAAAGGTAAGTACTTGATTTGTGCTCAATTTAGGATCATTTTTGGGCCTTATTTAGTGTGGTTCCTTTTATTGGGATTCATATTGCAATTAAATGTACACTTTATTAACATATGAGTCCTTGTTTCTTCCCTAATCCTCCCTAATTTTTTTAAAATCGAGGTAGGATCTTATTTCTAAGAATCCTCCCCTATTTTCAGCCAATTACAAAATCCCTCCTTCCTTTTATGATCTTGGAATTCTCTACCGATATCGGAATCAACTGGCCTTTCAGATCCTGCAAACATTATAGGCCATGCCTTCCAATCACAAGTAAGAAAATTTCTAGAGGGGTGCAGTCAAACTTTGAATTCACCCCCTAGGGATGTAGTCAAAATTTGACTTTACACCTGGGTTTTTAATCTGAGATTAGGCCCTGGGTCCTATCTGGCATGTTCATTGGGGTTCTAGATCCATGGTCAACCTGTGTAATTCTATTTATCAATGCACTATAAAATGATCTCCCTCTTCCTACATTTTAGAGAGACATGTCATCATTATGAGCATGCATCCATTATTTTCAAGCAACCATTGATAAAATAATCAAGCAAATTATTGAGCATCCAAGTGCAATTTCAAGTGGCATTCTAGCATTCAAGTATTCAAGGTGTCTTCCATAGATCAATCTTCTTTCCACATTGAGGCTAAGCAAAGGAGTTTCTTGGAAGGACATTGGCATCATTTCTTCATTCCTTAATCATTAATTGGCGATTTATAAAACATCTTCATAAGGTTTTGTCTTGAATGATTTCCATTTGGTTTTTGTGGGGAGTCAAAGCTATTTCATCAACATTCTTGATCACATTCAAAATAGGTAAGAGTATCTACAATGCATGATACACTTCATTTAAGATCTAATATTTTTACATGTCATCATTCCTTACTTCATTTCAACTCAAGGTTAATTCCTAAACTTGGGCTTGACCAAGGCAAGCCCCCCCCCCCCCCACCCCTTCAACAAACAATTTCAATTTTTATGTGTGTAGGAACAGTTTTCCAGATCTGGGGAATTGGATTCGGGCATTTTTGGGGTTATCTCAAAGATCGGAATTGGAAACTAAAAAATAAAAAATAAAAAATAAAAAATAAAAAATAGAGGGTTGTAGTAGAATCTCAACTTGCACCTAAAAATTCAAATTGTTCCTAGAGGCCTCATATTTTCACAGTCAAAAGTTACAAGGGCCAGGGTCCTAGATCTAGAACGGTTTCAGTCTATGACATCTCTATGCCTGGAAATTATAGTTTCAAGGAATATGACCTCCTAATTCATTTCAAGGTGCACAAATACTTCTCCAATATTTTATTTTCTTTAAGATCTATCATTGCATCAGTTATTTTTAGTCATTTTCCAGATCCATAGTCAATCCCATAATCAATATCCTTCAAAAGGAATACCAAATTACCCTTTTGTCTGATCTATGCATTAGCACCCTTCATCCATTTGGTTGTGCTAATAAAACTTGAACTTAAGGTTTGGATTTGTATTCCCAGTGTATACCATAGGATCTTGGTGAGTGATCTCTACTCTCAACATGGCTCGCCATTTTGTATTATACAAAGCTAAAGAGATATGTGATAAGTTGGTTTTGGTATATGAAGTAGATTCAAAGACAAAAAAATGCAATACTGATGAACCTAAAATAGAAGTACGAGTTCTTAAGAAAGGAAGAAGATGAGAGTGTTGAAAGATACATATACAGAGCCACAGATGTTGCTGATGGAATCAGAGTTGCTAGCGGACATCTAGAAGATAGAGATGTTATACTTAAAATATTATTAAATATACCAAAGGATTTCATACCAATAGCATGTTTAATAAGGGAAAGAAAAGATCTAAGTTGATTTTTAATTGATCAACTTATTGGTCCACTTTCTGTATTTGAATTTGCTGAAGTTGAAAGGGAAAAGAGAGAATGCATTTAAAGATGTTGAAAAATTTGAACCAGAGACAAGAAAGATGTCGGACGAAGCTAAAACATTTATTTTAAGAATATTCAGGAAAGGCACTCATAAATACAAAGGTAATTTATCTCTTAAGTACTTTGATTGTGGAAGAATAGAACATTTTGCTAATGAATGCAAGTATAGGGAATATTATAGTGAATTGAAAGATGATGATAGAAAATAAAATCAAAAGAAAGATGATTTTAGGAAAAGAAAAATTTTAAAGGGCGAGAGTAAAAATACTTTATGTTCCATAGAGGAACACTCCTTTGAAGTTGAATATATTGGTGAAAATATTGAGAAATCTTTGTTTTTTGGCTATATCAGAAAAGAAAGAGAGGTAAAGAAAAAGGAGATTGCATTACATGATAAAGTTGTTGTAGATACATGGATTGTAAATTCTGGATGATCAACTTATATGACAGGTGACAAAAAATATTTATTAAGTTGGAATAATATTATGGAGGAGAAATCAGATTTACAAGAGAAGGAATTACACAAATTAAAAGTGTTGGAATCATTTCAATTGATGTTAAGCATAGAACTGGTGATGTTTATTATGTTGAAGGTTTGAGACATAATTTTTTAAGTACTAGTCAAATGTGTAAGAAAGGTTATGAAGTTATGTTCAAAAGTGATGGTTGTGTTATTAAAAATAAAAATACTGGTAAAAGGGTTGCATAAGATTTTAGGAATACTAGTAAAATCTATTATATTGAAGACAAATGTGAGAATTTTTGTTTTCTAACTCAATGTAATAAAATTTGGGGAGATTAAGTTGAGAGACTCGAAATGGAACTTAGACAAGACAAAGTGGATTTTTAATTACTGAAGAATATTGAGGAAAGAAAGAATGAATAAAAAAACTAGTGGAAGACAAAAAGGATTTGGTAGACTGCAAGAAGGTGGAAGACAAAAAGGATTCGGTAGATCAGATGCAAGCAGAAGACAAAAAGAGATTGATGAATCAAGGACCTCCTCTTATTCATTCCAGGTATTCATCTTTCAATAGAGCTTATTTTTCTTGCAATAAAGTAGGGAATAGAGCTAATGAATGTAGAATTCATAATAGGAGTTGTGATTTTGATGGAATATGTTATCATTGCAATAAGTTTGGACATAAGGAAATTCAATACAAAAGTAGACTGAATATGAATACAAAAGTTTTGAAATTTAATGTATGTTATCTTGGTTCAACCTACTAATGATGGTTTACTGAGAGGGGGGATCAGAAAATATTGTAACTTAACACTTTAAATCTAAACCTCTGATTCAACTTGGTGATTCAAATAAAAACAACAACTGAAACTTATAAACACTTCACAAACTTTATAAACAACATATAGTATAAGCAAATAACATTTACAGTTATCAAGCATCACATGTAACACTAGATTTAATGAGGAAACCCAATTTGGGAAAAACCTTCATGGTATTTTTCACCCACAAAAATAAATACTTTTCTAAAGTATGCTCGGTTAAGAGTCAATCCGGTTAAAGATTACAATGCACTTTTGTTAGATGTAACCTTGTTAGGGGATTTACCTTAGATCTCTTAAGATCTTTGTCCTATTAGGAGTGGCCTAGTCAGAGGACTTAAACATTCATCCTATAACGTTACCTTCCTTAAGGATTTACAAAAGGACTTGTTAGGTCCACTCGATTAAGAGATTTTCTATTAAAAATATTAGTAAGAAATAATGTACTAATTTGACCTTTGATTCTGCAACTGTACTTTTCCCAATCGGATCCCATGTTCACTCTCTAAAACTTACTAGCATCCACAACTCATCAGTCTCTCCTCTAGACTGGTTCTCCAACTCTTTCACTACTCTTCTCAGTAGCTCTTCAACTATTCAATTCGCCAGCATCTTTGTATAAGCATACAAACTCATCAATATATAGGCCTTTATTTTTCCTCTTGATCCTATTAATTATGTTTCCCTTCAATTGCGCTCAGCCATCATATCATCTCAAATGAACTGATACAATGTATTTTCAACTCGGTTAGGCAGTTAATCTTGCCTCATGACTTGAAATTTTCTTCGAACTCACAACTTTATTTTGTCATTTAATCTACATCTCAAATTTTGAACTTGACTTTTCATGACCATAGATCTTGTAACAAACTTCACCTTTGTCCTTACATCTTATTTATCTCAGTGCCTTTGCATTAAATTCATTCTGATCCTTGAATCCAATCTCTGTTCAAACTTTGTTCCACGCTTGGTGACTTTGGTGAATATCTTCACTCAGTGTCTAACTTCGCTCAGTTACCAACCTTTCTCGGTGACTAAACTTGCTCGGTTGTCAACTTTTCTCAGTGACTGTCTTTACTTTTCTTGACCGACTAACACTTCACTTCTTGATAACTAGGTTGTTCCCTTTATTGACTTGACCTCTCTTCTTTACCAACTTAACAACATCAAATGTCAAGTAAAAACAATTATACTAATAGTTCCTTATCATTTTATTATCTTTATTATCTGCCCAATTAAGTTCCTCTCCGATTGATATGGAAACTTAATATAAACTAGAAATCAATTGCTTGACATCAATGATAAACTAACAATTGATCTAACCATTCTTCTTGCTTGTATTCTTCTGAACTCGGTCTTCATCACCATTACCATCAGTTGGTTAACAATATCCATTTTTGGCATTGATGGAAACACTATCAATTGATGATGGTATACTCTGATCTCTTTGTACTGTCTCTACTCCCTCTTATCTTGTTCTTCCTCTTTTCCTTCTGTCACATTCTCTCTCTTACATGTAGTATCCTTTACTTGTGTTCATCACTTACTTCTCCCTTGTGGAATCATCAATTACACACTTCTCCCTCTTTGAAAACAATTCCAAAGATTCATACTCCTGAAATCTTGTTCAGGCAGTGAATCATACCTTGCATGTACTGATTTCTCTTTGCATACATAAATCCTTTCACAACTTCAGGTATCACCTAAAGTGTGATCTCTAGCATCAACTCAAAATTCATATATTATAATGTGTCCTATAATTGATGCAACATACCTCTTGCATTAATGAATGTTGGATAGGGGTAGGACCCCTAATTTACCTCTGAGATACTCAAAAGCATCGTTCGGTAGTGGATTGGTGAATATGTTAGCAAGTTGTTCTTTTGAATTTACATATTTCAACATTACAAGCTTGTCTTGTACTTGCTCTCTCAAGTAGTGATACTTGATAGATATGTGCTTGGTCTTTGAGTGCATTACCTGATTCTTTCATATGTTTATAACACTTGTATTTTCACAATAGATAGTGACTAGATCTGTAATCTCTTCTTGAATACCTTCTATTAGTTGTTTGATCCACACAATATTTGCACAATTCATAGCTACATCAACATACTCAGCCTTGGAAGTAGACTGTGATATACAACTTTTTTTTCTTAGCCATGTAAGTAGTCTTTCTCCTAGAAAGAAATATCCTCTGCTTGTACTCTTTATGTCATCAATGTTTCCAGCCCAATTAGCGTCAGTATAGACTTTCAAGTCAAAGTCTCCTCCTTTATTGTATAGTAGGCCAAAATATTTAGTGCCTTTCAGATATCTAAAAATTCTCTTAACTGCAGACATATGAGTTTCCTTTGGAACGTAAGAAAACCTTTCAACAATCCCTACTACATGAACAATATCAGGTCTACTGTGCACTACATATTGTAACTTACCAATCATGGATTAGTAGAGTGTATCATTGACTTCTTGTGACTCATCCTCTTTAGACAACTTGCAGCCAATGACCATCAGTGTTCCAACCGATTTTGAGTCATCCATACCAAAGGTCTTTAGGATCTCCTTAATACATTTTGATTGTGTAATATAGATCCCATCCTTTACCTGTTGAATTTGAATTCCAAGAAAGAATTTAATCTCTCCAATCATAGACATTTAAAAATCCTTTCTCATCTCCTCAGCAAAAGATCTGCACAATGTGTCATTGCATCCAAAGATAATGTAATCAACAAATATCTCAGCAATTAAAATTTGTTATTACTATCACATTTCAGATACACATTGTTGTTGTCACTAGTTATTTGAAATCCTATTTTTATTAGATATGAATGCAATCTTTCATACCATGCTCAGAGTGCTTGTTTCAATCCACATAGTGCTTTGTGTAATTTGAATACCATGTCTCGGTTAGTATTCTCAAAAAATCCTTTAGCTTGATCAATATATACTTCCTCTTCAAGAATACTGTTGAGAAATGCAGGCTTAACATCCATTTGATAAATTTTGAATCCCTTAGAAGCCTCATATGCTAGTAGAATACTTACTCCTTCTAATCTATAAAAGGATCAAGAGTTTTTCCATAGTCAATTCCTTCTTGTGCATACCGCTTGCAAACTAATCTTGTTTTATTTTTTATTACATTTCCATGCTCATTAACCTTATTTTTGAAAATCCACTTAGTATCGATTACATTCTTATCTATTGGTCTCAGTACCAAATTCCATGTATTATTCTTTTAAATTTGATCTATCTCTTCCTTCATTGCTTTCATCCAATCTTCACTTTCTAAAGCATATTTTACTTTTCTCGGTTCAAGTTCAGATATTAAACATGTATTTTCTCTTACCTTGCTTCTTGTCAGAACTCCAGCAGTCTTATCTCTAATGGTTTTACTCGGTGAGTGGTGTCTCTTTGCATACCTTGCCAACATAGGCTCAGTATCCCTTGGTATCTCTTCATTTCCATCATTCGACGGAAGCTCTCTCTACTCATCTTCTTCCTTGGTTTTTTCTTTTGGTAAGGTGTCACGAATCTCAGTTTCTACATAAACAAATATTTGATAATCCTTGGGTTCCTTATTTTTGTCTTCATCATTCTTCTAAGAAAATTCATCAATCCTCAAATTTTCACTTCCTACAATTTTGTTTGTATTCTTATTCAAACATTTGTAGGCTTTGCTCTTAGTAGAATATCCTAAGAATGTTCCTTCATCTCCTTTAGAGTCAAATTTACCATCTCTTGCATATTTAAGAATATAACACCTACTTCCAAATAATTTGAAGTAACTTACATTCCATTTGTGTCCATACCAGATCTCATAAGGTGTTTTTTTAGTGTCATTCTTTAGTTGTACTCATTTAAGTGCATAAGCAATAGTTCTGACTGCTTCTCTCTAGAAGGTTTGAGAAATCCTATTCTCAATCATCAGTGTTCTAGTACAATCCATAATGGATCTATTTCTCCTTTCAGATACATCATTCTATTGTGGTGTTCTCGATGCAGACATTTGCATCTTTATACCATGTTCAATGCATAAGAGATTAAATTCATCATATGTAAACTCTCCACCTCTATTAGATCTTAGACATTTCAGCTATCTCCCTGTTTGTTATTCAACTCTATCCTTGTACCACTTAAACATTTGAAATGCATCATATTTTTATTTTAAAAACATAACAGACATCATTCTAGAATAATCATCAACAAACAATATGAAGTATCTATCTCCATAGTAGCTCCGTGTTCTCATGGGACCACATAGGTTGGTGTGTACCAACTCCAATATAGCTTTTGTAGCATTGGTTTTTCTTGTAAATCTTGATTTATTCATCTTACCTACTTGACATCCCTTACACATTACATTCTCAAGTTTCTATAGACTCAGTAGACCTCTTACTCTGTTCTTCTTCCTCACTTTGATTAAGTTGTCAAAATTAACATGACATAGCCTTTTGTGTCATATCCATACATATTCAATCTTATCAAACAGTCAACTCTAATTGGATGTGTCAAGGTAGAATAAGTTACCTTTAGATTGATCTCTGGTAGCAATTAGACTTCCCTTCTAATCAAATAATTTAACCTTCTTGTTTTGAAATTCCAATTGGTGACCTATATTATTTAACTATGCCACACTCAATAAATTATATTTCAATCCTTCAACCCAATAGACATCATCACATTTAGTATTGTTCAGCAAAATTTTAGAACCTTTTCCTTTCACAAGATATGGGGCATCATTTCCAAATCTAACATTACCACCATTATGTTCTTTCAAAGTAATAAACTTATCAGTATCACCAGTCATGTGGTGTGAGCAACCATTGTCTATAATCCATGTATCATTTTTCCTTACTTGTGATATTAGGGTTTTTTCTTCAACGTACCTTTCTTCATTAGACTCATCTTTAATAACAACGTAAACAACTTCATCATCATCATCATCATCAGTGTCATCATTAGATGAACATCCTTCAACAATGTAGCATGCTTTCTTTCCTCTGATCTTAAAGTATCTAAATCTTCTAAATATGTTATGAATCTTAGTGTTGTCTTTGTTATCTTTATTATCATTATTGTTAGGAAAATTAAAAGCTATGTGACCAATCTTGTTGCATGAAATTTTTTTCAAAGGTATCTTACCTCTATACTTTTCTTTACCTTTCGGTAGTCTCCTAGCCAATAATGCTTAAAATTTAGCTTCATTATTTTTATCTTCAGCATATAGATCTTCAAGCTCACTCTTACAACTATGAAACCTTTCACTAGCACTACTTGCATATCCATCATAAGATCTAGAATCTTTAGACTTCCCAATAGTCAAATATTATTTGAATGCACATTCAATCTTACAAGTAGCAGACAGACTATTATTAAAATCATTTAGCTCAAAAGTAGTTAGCTTACCGATTGTAGCATCCAAAGTAACAACCATATGTGGAATGGATCTCATCTCTTGAATAGTGTACACTCGGATGGCATAGATAGGTAGTAGCGTTCTAAGAATCTTGCTTGTAACATCTTCTTCATTAATAGTTCCACCAACACCTCTAATAGAAATATCAATCTCCTTTAATCTTGTGTTGTATGCTATAATGTTTTCTCCTTCTTTCATTCTCATTGATTCAAAATTTCCTCTTAAGCTCTCAACCTTATCTTTCTAAACATGTTGATTTCTGCCAAAAACCAGTGTAAGCCTATCCCACATCTTCTTAGCAGTAGCACAACCTTCTAAATCGTTGAACTTTAGGTCAGTGAGAGTAGAAGTTATCTCTATCATCACTTGTGTATGTTCTTTTCTTTCTCTTATATGCTCAAGTGTTAAAGGACCAAGTAAAGGAGGTGAGTACTCATTGTCAAGATGATCCAATGCATAATCTCTAATACCAGATATGTGAAGTCTCATTCTATTGTGCCATGTAGAAAATTTATTCCTATTCAACTTCGGTGCTTCCCTCTTATACATCTTTGGATCTTTAACTCAAGTACCTTTAAACTTATCTTCTGGGAGCACTAGCTCTGATACCAAATTTTGTTTTACCCTACTAATGATGGTTTACTAAGAGGGGGGTGAGTTATAAAATATTGTAACTCAACACTTTAAATCTAAACCTTTGATTCAACTCGGTGATTCAAATAACAAAAACAAAAACTGAAACTTGTAAACACTTCACAAACTTGATAAACAAAATATAGTATAAGAAAATAACAATCATTGTTATCGAGCATCACATGTAACACTAGATTTAATTAGGAAACCCAATTTGGGAAAAACCTCCTAGAGAATTGTCACACACAAAAATAAACACTCTTCTAAAGTATGCTTGGTTAAGAGAAAATTCGGTTAAAGATTACAATGCACATTTTTTATATGTGACTCTATTAGGGGATTTACCTTAGTCCTACTAAGATCTTCACCCTATTAGGAGTGGCCAGGTCAGAGGACCTAAACATTCATCCTATAATGTTACCTTTCTAAAGGATTTACAAAAGGACTTGTTGGGTCCACTCGGTTAAGATATTTTCTATTACAAATATTATTAAGCAATAGTTTACTAATTTGACCTGTGATTCTGCAACTATAATTTACTTGATTATATCCCTTTTTCTCTCTTTGAAACTTACTGGAATCCACAACTCATCAGTCTCTCCTCGCGACTGGTTCTCCAACCCTTTCACTACTCTTCTCAGTAGCACTTCAACTATTCAATTCACTAGCATATTTGTATAAGCATACAGACTCATCAATATATAGACCTTTTTTTGCCTCTTAATCCTATTGGTTAGGTTTCCCTTCAATTTTTCTCAGTCATTAGATAATCTCAAATGAACTAATACAATGTATTTTCAACTTGGTTAGGTGGTTAACCTTGCCTCGTGACTTGTACTTTTCTTGGAACTCAACTTTCATTTTTCTCTTAATCTACATCTAAGGTTTTTAACTTGACTTTTCGTGACCGTAGATCTTGTAATGTAAACTTTGCCTTCATCCTTAGCATCTTCTTGATCTTTGTGCCTTTGCATTAAATTCGTTCTAATCCTTGAATCCAATCTTTGTTTAAACTTTGTTCTGCGCTTAGTAACTTTGGTGAATATCTTCACTCGGTGTCTAAATTCACTCGGTTACCAACCTTGCTCTATTGTCAAATTCACTTGGTGATTGTCTTTGCTTTTCTCAACCGACTAACACTTCACTTCTCGGTAACTAGGTTGTTACCTTTATCAACTTGACCTCTCTTCTTTACCAACTTAACAACATCAAATGTTAAGTAAAAACAATTATACCAATAGTTCCTTATCATTGTTTGATCTTTATTATCTGTCCAATTAAGTTCCTCTCTGATTGATATGGAAACTTAATATAAACCAAAAATCAATTGCTTGACATCAATTATGAAAAAATAACAAATGATCTAACCATTCTCCTTGCTTGTATTCTTCTAAACTCGGTATTCATCAACATTACCATCAATTGGTTAACATATTACTATAGTTGTAATGAATAGGGACACAAAAAGGTCAAATGCATAATAAACATGAAATTCAGGAATAATGAATCTGCAAGAATGAAAAAGGATGGTTCAATTTTCTATAACTATAACATCACGGGATATATTGAAAGGTTTTGCAAAAGTATGGATCAAAAGGATGGTCATATAATCGTTGCAAGTGTCTCGAAAGGAAAGAACAAGATGTATTTGATGAAGATAACATATGATGTTTTTGAAGGTGGTCTGGCATCCATTTCAGGTTTTGTTCCCTCTTTTGATAAATGACTCAAATTGCATGGTCTGAAGGGGAGTTTTAAGTCAAATCTATTTCCCCCTTCTATGTTGGATGTTGAGTATCTCCTCAGCATGGAAACAAAGATTAAAGTATTTACTAGAGTTAAGATTTAAGTTTTTTGGTCTAGAAAGGTGACCATATGGTTCATTAAACAGTGTAATAGTTGTTTGGTTTTTTCATAGATTGTACATACTAAGTTGTATTCAAGTGTGGATTGGAGAAATGGTATGTGTGTTGGTTCACAAATAAATATGTATTTAGATAGTTTGGGTAACAACGTTGTTGATTGTAGAAGATTCTTGATGAGTTGAAGAATAGTTTTTGTCTGAAGAACTAGATTCCTCCTAAAAAAATTACCGGTATAAGGATGGTGTTGTCTTCTAGGTTGATAAGGATTTCTGCTACATAGAAAAGGTAGAGCCAAGAATTTTTTGGGAAACTGAGTTATCCTATGGGACTACTGAAAAATAATGTATGTGCATTATTAAAAAAATTGATCAAAATTCAAAAGGATACTGATGTTTCAAGGATTGAAGTTGTGGAATAATTTTCCATTGTTATTGATGAAGGGAAAGATAGAGGTAACGGTAATAGAATGATAAAGATGTCTACATAGGCTTCATCCTCTCGTAAACAAGAAAATAAATTCACAAGAATGTGTCTGGAGAACTTCTCTGCTCCAGTGATTGTTCTAAGTGACAGTGAAGAGGAGGAACAAAAAGGTGTTGGTGAACAGAAGGAAAATATAAGTGTTGATATGAAGGCTTCTATTGATGAGGAGCATGTTGTTTTTCCTATCTCATCAAATTAAGATAATGTGTCATTTGAAAATACTCTTACTATGCAAAGTCATTTCAGAGGATTGAATACCATTGAAGATATGTTCCATGAAGTTCCATCACACGATCATGATACTTTTGTGTTTATTTGGAAAAATATTGGGGTTGTTGCCCCTCCTTCTAACTAAGTGCATCGGAGTGGTGCATCCTTCCAGGGGGAGCTTTCATGATTATTTTTTCTAGATTGAGGCTAGTGATTTTTCTCAGGGGCCGAAGTAGTAATTATATTTTTGGCCTTTGTCCTTGATGAAAAAGGGGGAGAAAGATAAGGAAATGTGTATTTGACAACGTGTTTTATAGAAGTTTGAAATGTATATAGGAATGTTTTGGTAATTTTAGTTAGGGGGAGTTGACTGTGAATAATATCTTAATGAAACATTTTTGGTATTTTTTTCCATCAATGAAAAATGGGGAGATTGTTGGAAATATATGTATGGTTATTTTTTTCTGGTTTTCATTGATGTCAAAAAATTTGGTCCAGGGGTGTTTTCTCAAACTTTATGGTTTGGAAGTATTTGATAAAGACTTGATTTTGGTTAATTTGATTGTCTAGAAGAAATAAGTTGGTCCAAAAGAAGTAAGGTTGTCTGTTGAACATGATAGTGCTATAGAATAGTGAAATATAGGTATGTATTCTAAAGATCATGTGAGACTAATTTGTTTTAGTACTTTAGTGTTCTATTCTTAGGTTAAGAAGTCAGTCACTCAATAACATAGATATACAATTGAAGATGACAGTTGTTCAATCATGTTTTCAAGAAGGTTTCCACTCTGGAGATAAAGGTTGAAGATGTGCATATGTGATCTGTATTGGATGTGTATATGTAATTTGTATTGGTCTTAGTTGTGGAGTTTCCTAGTAATCTAAAAATAGTTCTTGGTGATTCAAAAATAGGATTACTAAGTGGTGCGGTTATGATCAACTTGTGTTCTAGTTTAGATATGTGTTGTGATGGTTTTTAAAGAGGGATTTGGATATCACTATGGCATGTGGAGGTCTAGATATAGCTGGAAAGTGATGTAGTTTGCCACACAGTGTGATGATATACATTTAAGATAACTATGGAAGTTGTTTTGGTAATTATGGATCTGGTATTCAGCAATGTGTAATGTTCTCATGGTCCCTCATTCTCCTAGAGTGTATCATGCTTCATGTTTTATTTTGGTTATTTATTTTAATGTTTATCTCTTATCCGAATGAGTTCATGTTATGTGTGACCTATGTTTTGGTCTAAATTCTCTTGGCATAGGACCTTATTATAATTTGTTGTTGACATGGTCAAGTTGTAATTTTCTTTTAGTTTTGTTTTAGCATGGTCTTCCTTGTTGTAATTATAATGACCTATTTTTATATAACTATAGTGTGTGTTTTGGAAAAATGCAAGGGATTTGTGAGTGAGAAAGTGAAGATCCATGAGGAGACTTTTGGAAGAGTAGAATTCAATTTATGTGGCTATTTAAGATTGTGTCAGAGAAGTAAAGGGTGAGACAGTGTGTTGATAAGGTTGAAAAAGTTTTGTAGGACAACTTTGTTATCAGGATAAGTTATCTTTATCTATTGTTGAGAATTTTATGCTCCTTAACCCTAGGACAGTGAGTCTTGGGTGCACATGTTCTTTTCTATATCTTGTACTTTGTTAGTGGTACTCTATTTGCAAGTCTAAAGCAGTAAGTTCCAATCTATTTTCAGTATTGTCTTTCCAGTGAGCCTCTATTTGCAAGTCCAAAGAAGTGAGCTCCTACTATCTTTGTAATAAGATCATATATTCAGTGATTTATCTCTTTGAATAAGTGCTCACTATGGTTTTTCCCAATTTGGTTTTTTCACATATAAAAATCTTGGTGTTGATGTGTTGTTATTTTAGTTCTATATTTTCTTAGTGTTATGAGGTGAATATTCAATATAGTTGATTACTTAAGTGAGATTTTGGTTTATGTTGATTCCCCCCCTCCCCTCAACATCCAATGTGTGTTCAATAGATATTATGGATATGAAAATCCAAGGAGGTCTAGCTACAAGATGGGGATAGAAATATATAAATTCTTCAACAAAATAATCATTGCCAATCAAAGTAGGAACAAGGTAGCTGAGGTTAAGAAAAAATATGGGGTAATGGCACTCATTTTGGATGAAGTCAACACAAAAGTAGTCAAAATATTTAAAAATTTATTGAACAAGCGAGAAGTGATTGATGAGGGAGAGAAGGAATTTTTTTTAAGAAAGATCACAAGGATCATCAAACCATAGTAGAACTCTAATTTTTTTAGTAAAAACGCAATTAAGTCGATCAGATTTCCACAATCCATTTGAATTTAAAGTTCAAATTTCTAGTTTTGATTGTGTATTTTTTTTGCATCTTTAAAAAAAAATGTTTCAGATCACACTCCGTGATCCATAAAAAACATACACAATCAAAACCAAAAATTCAAACTGTATGCCTCTTCTTTCGATTCCCAAAGCTTTCCAAAGGCGAGGGTTAGTAGCAAAGGTTTCACAAATGAATGCAAATAAAGTATATAATGACTACTAAATGAATACTAGAAACGTGATCAATAAAATGTACAAGCAAAAGAAAGGAAGACAAATAAATGCAAACCCCATGATGCTTGAAGCTTCTATTGTTTCTCTCTACTCCTTCTGAAACGTTGTTCTTGATGCTCAGTATTGGCAGGGCAGTGTCTATGACTTGAGAAGCGTCAAGAATTTGATAATTGAATGTGTGTGTATGATCGCAAGATGGCTTGAATGCTAGAACCAAACTGACGGAGTAATGGTGCACGAGAGATTGAAATCCTGGACCCTTCAAATGGTTATGAAGGGTTTATTATATAGGAATTGGTGATGATATGAACGGTTGAGATCAATCCCAGAGATGGGGAGATGAAT
The DNA here is from genome assembly GCA_018584345.1 of Thuja plicata. Classification (NCBI taxonomy): domain Eukaryota; kingdom Viridiplantae; phylum Streptophyta; class Pinopsida; order Cupressales; family Cupressaceae; genus Thuja; species Thuja plicata. Next base: position 3,410,285 of record MU226203.1, read on the forward strand.
GGTTGAGATCAAAAGGAACAGGAGAG
>MU226203.1:3424827-3449001 GCA_018584345.1 Thuja plicata
ATTCACACAATGTTCTTCGCATTTTCCTAGGATAGACACTAGTTTTGGACACCAAATGAAGAATTCTTTCAAGGTTTTAGGTCAGAATAGGAATATAGTATATCTAGTCAAATGTGGTACAATTTCATCGATTGCGGTAAAATAACTGGTTGATTGTGGTATTTTATCACACAATGCTACTGATTTGCAAGATAGTTGATGTTTGACAACCCTATACTTTAACACGTTTGACTCATTTTGACAATTTGGATGTTTTGTTTTGCATTTTCAGAAACTGATCAAAGAGACAAGCACAATAGACATTGTGTTTTGAAGAATGAAGACTGAAATTGTGTATGTTCTACAACTTTTTCAAGTTGCAAGGTTATCACGAGGTCTCAACAAAGAACATTTAGATTAATCTAGGTCAATGGCTTCAGAATACAATGTTATAGGCCCAATGCTTGAATGTCCATTAGCTCACATAGAAATTGTCACGCTACTAGGACACGAAGGTCCACGACGTAGGTGCCCGTGTTTTTTCCATTTCCAGGTATTGTTGCCGTGGAGTGAAGATCTCTTTCACTACACAAATATCATGGGACACATATGTTGGGAATCTTGGGGGGAAATTTTGCAACCCCTTGCACTATAATAAGGTATCTGTTCGGAGGTAAAATGGGTTGGCCTCTATTTAACAAGGTTGTAGTAAGGGTCTGTGGTGTCTCTCCAATCGGTTTGTACGTGCGTGACTCACTTAAGAGCCTAGTTGATCACGCTGGCTCCTTAGGGATGTTCACCTTATCTAGACTATCATCAACATGCCTTGCCAGAGCTTGGCTAGATAAGACAGAACTTTGGTTCACGCCTTGTTTATATACCGATCGGAAGGATTACTGGTTTAAGTTCGTTCTCCAAGGAAGAAGCGCATTCCCCAGACAGGCCTTTCTAAAAAGGTAAAAAGGTTTGTAATCTAACAGTTTGGATCTGATGTTGCAATATTTCCTACGATTGCGACAATCTTCTTGCAACTGCGGTAGATTTCTGTCAATTGCAGTAATTTTCTATCAATTGCGGAAAAGCACTGGCAACTGCGGCAAAATGTTGTCGATTGCGGCACGGATCAGGCAATTGCGGCAGAATTCTTACAATTGCGGCATGGATCGGGTGATTGTGGCAAAATACTAGAGGAAAGAAGACAAGAAATGGATAGAATAACTACGAAAGCCTGCAATCAATTGTGGTATTAAACCAATCGATTGTGGCATAGTATAGACGATTGCGCTAAAATACCAGCAACTGCGAAATAATACAAATGTCAAAGAAAAGTGTGATTTTTAAATTTACGACCGTACGGCCATGGTTGATCAATCTGTTTCTTCATCTGCAAGAGATATTTGGGCTGTTTGTTCACGTCGGGTTCACCAAAATGTACGCCTCTTCTTTCGATTCCCAAAGCTTTCCAAAGGCGAGGGTTAGTAGAAAAGGTTTCACAAATGAATACAAATCAAGTATATAATGATTACTAAATGAATACTAGAAACATGATCAATAAAATCTACAAGCAAGAGAAAGGAAGACAAATAAATGCAAACCCCACGATGCTTGAAGCTTCTATTGTTTCTCTCTACTCCTTCCAAAATGTTGTTCTTGATGCTCAGTATTGGCGGGGCAGCGTCTATGACTTGAGAAGCGTCGAGAATTTGATAATTGAAATGTGTGTGTGTGTGATCGCAAGATGGCTTGAATGCTAGAACCAAACTGACGGAGTAATGGCGCACGAGAGCTTAAAATCCTAGACCCTTCAAATGGTTATAAAGGGTTTATTATATAGGAATTGGTGATGATATGAACGGTTGAGATCAATCCCAGAGATGGGGAGATGAACGGTTGAGATCAAAAGGAACAGGAGAGGTCCTCAGTAAACTCCAGCTCTTTATTTGGTAAAGAGGAGATAGAGTTTGGTTAACTGAAGAGCTAATTATGAGTTACCTTTTTGAACTAAAGAGGTGGGTGAAGTTACCCATGTGGACTAGAGAGATGGGTGGAGTAACCCATGTGATCTTATTAGAGTTATCTCTTTGAAGATAAATGAATATTTAATTCATTTATTTAATAATTGTTTTCAACATGTGAGATAATTAAATTCCTTTTGATTAAGAATTGCTTTATTTGATGAAATTAAATCAATTTAATTAAAATTAATTTAATTGGAAAAATTTAATTAGTAAGTTTAAATATTTGAATTTAAACTATAGGAAATTAAGTTTAATTAATCAATTAAAGCTATTTAATTAAATAAAATTAATTATTTAATTAATTTTGGGAATTTGATTAGATGATTTGGGGAATGAATTTAGAGGAAAATAGATGATTAATTAATGATTAAAAAACCATTAATTAATAGATAAAAATTAGTGTTTTTAATGTAAAGTCGCAAGCCTGTCCATTTTAGGGTGTCTACACAAACTTTAAAAACACAATTGAAAAAGTGAAAAAAATAACCTTTTAGTTAAATCGAGACAAAGCTCCAGAACCACGCTATTAGTTTTTTTTCAAAAAAATTGATATGTGGTTGGACATGACCTTCATAAGGTTATTGAGGAATCAAGGAAAAAAATAATAAATTTGGGTTCTTTGAACCATAATTTCTTGGTGCTAATACCAAAGAAGAACACATAGTCCATGAGTGATTGCATGCCTATTGCTTTCTAGAACACGGTATATAACATAACCACTCTTAAGACTACATGCCTTAAACTATGATCTCAAATTATTAAGAAGTTGTAGTGCAACCTTTAAATTCTTAAGACATGAACCATGAATGAATAAAAACTTATTTATTTTTTCAACATGGTATATAAGACCTTAACATAAGATCAACTCATATAGTTTTTTATATTAGGTCTGGGAAGGTGTGTAATCTGCAAGGAGGCAGAAGAAGAAACTGACCATCTATTAATGACCTTTCCATACGTAGAATTTTGTTGGAAATAATTCTTGGAAATTATTAAATGGGCTAGCCCTATGTGCCAAGATATCAAGAATTGGTACCAAATGTGGCTAATATTGAAAGGCAAAGCACCAATTTCTAGCAATTGGATGATTATACCATCAATTGTAATATGGGACATTTCGAAAGAAAGAATCAAAAGGATTTTATAGGAAAATGAGATGTGAAAAAGGTATTTTGTATACAAGATAGAAGATTTGGATAGTGAAATTGACTAATGTAGCAACTTTAGTTGGTGGAATCAACTGATGTGGCAACTAGATAAGTAAAACTAAGAAAAACCCTCTTTACAAACTGGGATGATGAGGTGGTGAAAACTTTCATGGATTTGAAACTTCCCCTTGTTATTAGGGCTAGGAAGGTTGATCTTCCATCTAAACCTCGAGGTGGACTAGTATGGCCTGATCCTAAGCCTAGCTAGGTTAATATTAATTTTTATGGGGCATCCAAAAGAAACCCAATAATAAGTGGGGAAATATGTATGGTTAGAGACCACAATGGAGTAATGTTGAAATAAAAATTAGTCAACTAGGAGTCACAATTAACAGTGAGGTAGAGTTTTAGGTGACCTTTATTGGATTAGAGTGTGAAAGTGAGCTCAGATGTCCTAGGTGCATCTAGAAATGGAATCATTAATAACAATCGATGGTATTTGTCAGCAATAAAATCTAAACTAGAAGCTACAAAAATAGATCAAACCAATATGAGAATTGGTAGAAAATTTTAAAATTTTAAAAGTTTCACACATATACAAGGAAAGTTTTAATTTGAATTCGGTGGTCGATGACTTAGAAAAAATACCACCAAGTAGTCTTAAATAAAAAAAGGCAATTTGATTTGGCACTAAGGAAAACAAGGAAACTAGGGTGAAGATAACATGTACTAAGCAATGGATATAATGGGTGTGTCTGACAAAAGCTGACATACTATAATACACAAAATGTGAGAAGATGAGTTTAATGTAGTGAGATAGATAGAGGAACCTAACTAGAGAAAGTGATGATAGGTACAAAAGGCTGAATTTTTTTTAGAAGGTTTAAAGTCAATGCACACAGATTAATTTTCATAGCCTACATGATGAAAATTTCATCATTATTTACACAAAGGTTTTTCACAAGCTAAGACACAAAGAAGTCTTAAATGGGGGAAGTGGAGACATTAACTATCACTTAGATGATTAATCTCTACTAAAAAATATAGGAGATAAAAGTGAAAGAAAGATGAACACGCCCATTTTCCTAGGGAATAGGAAGATGAAATGTGTGTTTCGGTCCAATCATGACCTAGTAATACATATAGTTAAAATAGTCTAGGGAAATGAATTTTTAAGGATGAACTATCATCACTAGGTTAATATTGGCATTTCGACCATATTTTTGGCTAGTTTCCTAAATGATGGGGAAACAAAACATATGACAATGCACTCTTCCAAGACCTCATTATTAAGAGCTATCCTAGTCAAATTGGCAAGGGACTACTATGTTGTGTGATAACTAAGTTGAGTGATTAAGAGGCTTCAACTCCTCAATTCTATAGTGCCTAATGCAATCCTATGATGAAGGCTTATGGTGGAGATGAGCATACTATTTTTTAAGTAAATTTTTGATTTGGTACTAGAAGGTGTGACGTGGCTACAAAACTACCTAAAAGAGGAAGGGCTGGTAGCAGATGAGGAAGAAGAGGCTTTTAGAGTAGACATTAAGGAGGTGTCGAACAATGACAATGTCAGTGCTTCAGACGTGGAATTAGAGTATGTATATTGTGGACCACAATGCTCAATCAAGGTAAAGTTTTTTGCAAGAGTGATAGGTAGGTCAAGGTAACATCAAAAGAAACAATTTTCCCTAATTTTTTATATTTCTTATAAATTATGTCTTAAATATAAAAAAAAAGTAGTAGCATGATAGATGGTGGAACAAATATTAGTACAATAATAGTTATGACATGATTGTATAGAAGCATGGGGAGTCTCCATTTTTTCTTGGGAGACAAGATCATAGGGGTAGGACATGATTTTAGTATGCTGGGGAATCTAGAGATCAATGAAGCCTTCTTAGGCTAGATAGAAGGAAAATCTCTCATAAATGTAATTTTTGACCAAATAATAATATAATTAGGTGCAAAAACTATCCTCACATCTAACCAATTCTAAATCTTAGAACACTAACAAGTCTTATATATTATAAAATTTTAACTAATTCTACAATCATAAAACTTGACTCATAAAATGTATTCCTTAAACATTAAATCTAACCTTAAAGCTTAGTCTATCGTAACCTAGCTCTTAAATTATAAAATTTACTTTAAATCTAACTATAATTCCAATTATAAAATCATAGGCCCCAAAATTTAATTCAAAATTATGAATAGTAATAACTAAATGGTTATATCCTATATTTAACCTTATATTCTAAAATCTTAACTGTAATCTTGGACCCTAGAAACTAAATTGTCTTTAATAATTGTTAATCCCAAAACTATTAAACATTAAGTTTTAAATTATAAAATCTTATTATATCATAAATATTGTGTTCTTATTAGAGAGTATTAAACACTAAATCCTCTATAATCTAAACCCATAAGCATAGCAAGCAAACATGAATCTAAAATCCTAAATTGTAAATTAATGTAAAAAAATGTAAGAGCATCGTAGATGTTGTCAAGAAATCAACATCACTAAATACAATTTATGTTTTAATTATAATTTATGAAGATTATATATATTATTTAACCTTGGACCCTAAGCTCTTAAATATACTCTTGAACATGACATTATGCTTTTGAATTGGTATCAGTTTCTTTTGCACTTTCGGCTCTACATTTTTTGAACTGTTTGTATTTCTATGGTGGATGATAGTGATGGGGAAACATCCCCACTAGGGAGCACCCAAAATCAACTATAGAACCTCTAAAATAGGGGCCTAGTGTCCCCACTACATGATAATCTTCTATTGTCAGCATCACAACATGAGAAGTTGAAAATAGTAAGGCTTCCAAGGTTGGCTCTAAGGTCACAAATGCAACCTTTGACAAGGTGGACCAAGAAAAGATCCAAAGAGACACTTTGGATGAAGGGTGGAAACATGTTATGATAGGTAGCTACCAAAGGGAGGTGTAATATGAGGTTGTTCCAGAGAGTACACAAATATAGGAGGGAACATCTATTAGGGTTCTTGGCAATGGTGTTGATTGTATCGTCTCTTCGATGAACAATACTTTAGTTGGCTTCTTCTTTTCATTCAGGCCCACCATTGATATGGTACAAAATTAGCTCTCTCAAAGATGGAAACTTAAGGGAAGTGTTTCAACCAATTCAATCCCTAGTGCCTTATTTATTTTCAAATTTATGATAGTGGAGGACCTGACTATCATTTTATAAGGATCATGGACTTATGGGAAACACCTTATTTTCCTTTAGCAGATGGAAGTCAAAATTTGATGTTTTTGTTGATCTAAGTTGGAAAACCCCTATGTGGGTTTGTATGTATGGCTTCCTACTCTAATTATTGTATGAAAATAATTTTCACAAGATTGGCAGCACCTTTGACAACTATGTTTCCATGAATGAAGTCACCAAGGAAAAGTCCATCTTAGTATTTTATTTTTGTGTTAATGTGGTTGTTAATAAAACTCTCCCAACTTTATTACCTTGCAATATAAACTAGGGAAGCAGACACACACACTGGTATATGAAAATGTTATAATATTCTATAAAAAGTATGACAAATCGGGTCATATGAGCTCTGATTGTAAAGCCCCTGAAAAGGAGCAATAAAAATGAAAGGGTATTTCTACCTCTCTTTTAAGAGTTATCATTCCTCTAGAGGTAGGGGATTATGATTCTGATAGTGATGAATATCCCTTCATGGATGGGGTTTTGAAGCTATTATAAACCCCTAAGAAAGTTGACTAGGGGAAGGATCCAACTGGAAATTTTGACCAAACTACTACACTAGAAGGGGAAATACCACCTTTTGTATCCCAGTTGGGTGTAATCCTTACCCCTCTGGGAGACAGAAGTGTTGAAACTCCATTTAAACCATTGTTCACACCCCCTACATGAAAAAACTTCTCATCACCAAGAGTGTCAACTAGAACCTCAACGAGTGAGAATGGGTAGATGACCCAGAAAAATAAAAAATAAAAACAAGAAGGTGTATGTTGGAGTTGACATTAAGGTTGGTCAATCACTGCAATGAGTCACAAGGAAAATTTCCAATAATAAGAAGAGGGCCCTAGACTCTACAACCAAGATAGAGAAATGAAATTACTCTCATGCAACATGAGGGGTTTGAATGGCTCCCAAAAATAACTTGTCTTTAAAATTGTATTTTGGAAAATGGTATTGATTTTATTCTCCTTGAATAAATAAAGTTGATAGAACCCTCCTTTAGTTCTCTTCCAAAGGGTTTTGTGGTCGGGATCACACTTTTGTATTCCTAAAGCTAATGATGCTTCTGTTAGTATTGCCACAATGTTGAATCCACATAATGTTAATGGGGAACAGACCTTCTCTAATCAAAATTTTATGATTACCGAATTTACATCCAATGACCAAGCTTGGTTCATGGCTAATGCTTATGCACCCAACCCTACACTTGTAGGAAAAGGGTTGGATTGAGATCTCATCCCTTATTTAGCAATTTAGTACCTCACACTAGCTCCTTGTTGGCGACTTCAACTCACCACTTTTCCCCTCTAAAAGGATGGGTGTTCTTGAGGACTATACCAGCAATATGATTGACTAATTAGACTCTATTAATATTATGAGTTTGGTTGAAATTGATATAACTAGAAAATTGTTCACCTAGTCAAACCAGAGGAATGGCATGGAACTCATACAAGTCAGGCTTGATATATTCCTTTGCTTTTCTAACTAGGACATAGGATTCAACTCATTCCTAACTACCCTCCCTCAAACAACGTCTGATCATAATCCCTTCTTATTGGATTGGAAGAATAGATTGCAGAAGGGACATATCCCATTTAACTATGAAATTATGTGGAACACTCACCTTGACTTCAATTCTTGATTCAAGGAGTGGTGGGACTCGCCTATTTAGAGGAATCCAATGTACTGTGTGGTTGAAAAACAAAATATTATTAGAAGGAATGTGAATGGATGGAAAAGGTTCACATTTGGAGATATTTTTTAACAGAAAAAAAAAGTATTTTTTATGAAGTTGATTTCTATTTAAGAATAAATGGCCAAGCGTGACCTTTCAATGACAACACATGAAGAAGAGGAAGTCTTAAAATCCAAATGAAAAGGTATCCTACATAGGGAGGATGTCATAGCCTGATATTGACATATGAACAATATAAACATATATATTTAATGCATATATAATTGCTTTAAACATAAATATATAATTAAATATTTATTTAAATTCTTTAAACAATAATTTATTCTTTATTTAATGAGTAAAATATATTAATCAATACTAATAAATAATAACCAAATTATGATTTATAAATAATATTATTGATAAATTTATATTGATTATATTATTGAGAATATATTGACTATATATTATATTAATACTGCTGCAAATATTAATTATATAAAGAATATTCATGTTGACAAATATATTAATAAAACCAAATAGCACTCTAAATATTTATAACTAATCAATAATATTAATAATAGTAATCAATAATAAATTATTCATACTAATCAAATTATAATTAAAATAAATAATAATAAAATTATATTAACAAAGACAAAACGGATGGAATTTGAGTATAATAAAACAATGCAACTTTTTCTTGAAGGGTTACGTAATTATGTATAAAAGAGAGTTTGTAAAAAATGAAAGGAAGGAGGGAAAAAACTTAGGAATATAGAAAAAAAAAAGTAATAAATAAAATGAGCAAAATAATAATAAGGGAGGGAATTATTTAACTCAAAAACAAGAAAAGAAATATAGGAGAAAATCAAGGAGCAAGTAGAGAAAATCAAGGAGAAAATCAAGGAGAAAATGTAGGAGATGTAGGTGAAAAAAATAAATAATAGGTTATGAAATAATGTATATGAACTAAACATTGAAATAATAAATTATAAAATACGTTAATATTGTTATGAAGTAAACTTATATTACTAAACATGAAATAACTCTTGAATATATTAATAAATATATACTTGGTCTATTTCTTGTTCACTCACTAATTACAATTAAGAGGATAGGGAGTGTGTGTAGGAAGAGGCGGGTAAATGGGACACATGATGGAAAGATCCTGAGATAGGTAGAACCTTGAGGGAATCCACTTGTAGACAATCCAAGCATCCTAGCACAGTAAATTTACCATCTTTCTTAAGGTCTATGATTAGGACTGAAGTAAGGAATTAGAGCTTGAGTATACATTATGAATTAGAGATTATTCTTAATATAATATGATTTAAATGCATAATGGTGTATGATAATTATTAGGAATTGGCATCCTCCTAGTATGAAACATTACAAATTATCATTCCCAAGTGCAATTTAAACCCTAATGGGGAATTTTGAGAGAAAAATAAGTAAGACCCTATTTGGGGTCATTACAGAGGAAATCTTCTAGAAGAAAAGGTACAAATTCCAATGGTTGAAAGATGGGTACAAAAACTCAGCCTTATTTCATCGCTCAACTAGCAAACATAAGAAAAGGAAAACCATTATTAGTCTCAGAGATGAACATAATGAGGTCATTATGGAGCCTTATTTCAAAGATGATAGTTGTGTTGTTAATAGTGTTTTAGAATCCCAAATATTAGATTTTCTCACAAGGTATGTTATTGTGGATGATAATGCACAATTATTTGCCCCGATTACTATGGAAGAAATGAGGAGTGCTACATTCATTATGGGTGATTTCAAGGCCTTTATCCCAGATGATTTCACTCTAGCATTTTTCAGGAATTGTGGGATATAGTTGGCTCAGATGTGATTGTTGCTACTAGATATTTATTAAAAATAAGTAAACTACTTAATTAAATTGCACTTCCATTGTTTTAATCCCTAAAATTTGGGATTCCCTCTCTATTCATGACTTTAGGGTGATAATATTTTGTAGTATGGTTTACAAAATCTTTTCTAAAGTCTTGGTTAACATAATTAAACCCATGTTAGATAATCTTATCAATTGCAACCAAAAAGGTTTTGTCCCTAGGAGGCAAATCCTTGACGTAGCCATTAGTACCCATGAAATTTTCCACTCCATGGACAAATGTAGGATGTCAAGGATGGATTTTAAACTAGAGATATCTAGAGCATACAACAAGGTCAAATGGGACTTCCTTTTCAAATTTCTAGATAGGTTTGGCTTTGGCAAGATGGTGATTGCCTTGATCAAGGAATGTGCGACCACTGTCTGTTATCCTTTCCTGGTCAATGGTGTCTCCAAGGGATTTTTTGGTGCCTCTAGAGATATAAAACATGGTGATCTCTTGTGAGCATATCTATTTATTATGCTAGCAAAATTTTTAGGGATAAATTTCTTGCAAGTATTAAATGAGAATAAACTCCTTGGGGTGTCCTACTTCCACCTTGTCCCTTGTTGTCCTGCAATATTTTGTTGACAACACAATCCTTTTTGGTACTTCTTTGGTGCTTGAAGATAGATCTTGGAAGCACTTCCTCAATCAATATTTTTTCTTATCAATAAAAAATGTCAACTTATGTCAAAATAAAAATTTATTTCTTTAAAACTCTTGAGAGTCTCCAAAACAAAATTAGGAATATTATTAGTTATTAATGTGACAATCTCCCTTATAATTATCTTGGGCCCCCACTCAAATTCAAAGATATCTCCAACTCTTTTATGAGTTGAATTATTGAGAGAACATAGTGCAAGTTGGCCAGATGGAAGGGAAAACTTCTAAGTAATGTTGGTAAATTGTAACTTTTTAAGAATTCTCTACAAGGGATCCCTGTTTACTTTCTTTCTCACTTTCAAATCTCTAATTATTTGGCTTAAAACTTGAGAGAAACCATATAAATCTCCTTTGGTCAAGTATGGAGGAAAATAAGAGGATGGCATTGGTCAAATGGGACTCTATTTGCTAGCCAAAGATAATGGCAGGACTAGGCATCAAAAAAATTTCTCATCTTAACAAAGTCCTTGCAAAGGTTGGATGGAACCTTACTAGGCATAAAGACACTTTGTGTGAAATTATGTCTACAAAATACCTTAATAAGGAAAGTTTCTACCACTTCCTTAATATGTTGGATCTCCCCAACAGGTCTAAGATATGGAATAACATCCTTAGTTGCTGAATTGTGCTATGAAAAGGATTACAATGGTAGGTTGGTGATGGCTAGATGATTCATTTATGGGATGATAAATGGCTAGAAAATACACCCATATCCTCTCAACCATCCTATCAAAACATTTGTGAGGTATCTAAATGCTTCTTTTTGTTTGGGTGTCTAATTACATTGATTAGTATAGATCCTGGAAACATATTCTACTTTTCTACCAGGACCTTCAATAATTAATGCCTCTGGCATTGGCTTGACTAAGGAAACTCAAGGAGGATATAATTATTATATTCCCTAGATATAATATCTTTGTCTTGAAAAGGAATTCTAGCGATGAATTCATGGTGAAGTCTACCTATCTTCTGCTTATCCACAAGGGTAATAGTGGATAACTATGGAAAATATTCTAGAACTCCCAACTTATCCCTAAGGTTAACCTTTTCTGGTGGATGGTCATGCACAAAAAAATTGTTACACAATACAATCTCACTAATCATATATTTTATCTACCAAATCATTGTGTCATCTGCAAATAAAATAAGGAATCTATTGATCATTTTCTTATACATTTCCCACTCATGCATGACCTGTGGAAAAATGTTTTACAATTGCTCCAAACTGATTGGGTTATCAATAAATATTTCAAACAAATTTATTTTAACTAGGAGGGGACTTCTTTCTATCCCTTGATTATATTACTGGAAAAATACTCCACATTTGAGTTGGGCAGTTTGGAAGGACTAGAGAAATAACAGAATCTTTCAAGATGTCGAATGCCCACCTGATGTTGTTTTTCATATTTTCCACAAAATATTGTTATAAAACCTAAGTGTCACAAGATGGCATTGCCTCACCATCCCTCCTTCTCCTCTTGATCACCAAATTGACATGAACTGGAGCCTCCCAAATTCATATGGGAAGTTTGACATCTCTAAAAAGTTAAAACAAAAAAGCACAAAATGGACCCCTCTTATGCCTGACTGGTCCAAGCTCAAATTTGGTGGAGTTGAAAAAAATTCTTAGGGGTTGGCTAATAATAATGAATTAATAGGAAGGAACATTGGGAATTTTGTAGAAGCCTATTGTGGTGCACTTCCCAAACACACAAACAACCCAGTAGAGGGATTGGGCCTTCTTTGGGGCTTAAGGTTGCACTCTCTATTGGCATTAGATCTCTTTCAATTGAAGGGGATTACAACCTCATAATTGATGTTGTTAAAGTATTTTTAAGGCTAATTAGTCATTTGATGACATTTTATGGGATATTCATATTTTCCTATTAGGATTTGACTCCTTTGTTATCATCCATGTTTACAGGGAGGGCATTGTGGCAGCAGACACTCTTGTTTCTAGTGGTTACAATCTGGAGGGGTTGAGGTGTTCATGAAACCTCCACTCTCTTTCATAAAAAATTCAAACTCTCTTGAAAGTAGAGTTTTCAAATTCCAAAGTGAATGACATTAAAAAAAATTAATTGGTCGTGGTGCCTCCTTTGTACCATATGGTGTCGGGTCTTCCATAACCCTAACTAGTTATGTACCAAGTAGGAGTGTTGGACTAGTGAAAATATTTTTAATTTGAATATGATGGTGATGATGTGGCATGATGGTGTTGAAATATGGAAAATCATCATCTAACGAGACATCATATATAATCTTTGGTATAGTATATTGCCTAGGTGGCCCCTAGTTAATCATGAAAATTACAATAATATGGAGGAGTACCTAGGACAATGATGATATGGTATTATGTGAGGGTAAAAAATGGTCACATGAGAATTTAACATTGCCCCTCTCATTATGTTGTGTACCCATTGTACATCATATTGAAAATACTCCCGCTTGTGGGAAACTGTAGCTCGCATGAGCCTAATTTCTTTGGGTGATGGTTTAACGATGTTACCCAACCAAATGGATAGACACTTACCTTATCTTTAAAATAATATGTGATAATGGTAAGTTTCCCTAGTTGTATCAAGGGTTATATATTTTTTCTCAGATTTGATTACCCTATGTATTTTGTTACAGTGATGGGGGATATCAGGCCCACATTGAGCCTGGGAAGCCAAAAAGTATCAAGAATGATCCCATAGTATGGCATATTTTCAAGGAAGGAAGGTATCTAAATTTATTGAATCCATGAACAAATTCAAAGAGGGCTTGTCTTTCTAGTTTTCTAGCTCCTAGTAAAATAGGAGAGTTACTGTTTGGGGTATCTCTTTTGAGATCAGTGAGGAGGTTATCATTAAGGCTATGGGGATATCTACTAATGGAAGGAAATGGAAGAAGACTAGATAGTTAATTGATAATGATATCTTGAAAAAGTTATTTAAAGGAAGTGAGGCTCCAGTCAAAATACAAGGAGGATATAAAAAAGCTTACCTTCCACCACCTTGAGACCAAGTTTATCTAATGGTCATGAAATATATCACACTTGAAGAATATTTTAAAGTATATTAATTCTACCATATGCCCCTCATCCATTTTAGGAATCATAAAATCATCTTGTTTCCTTTTTCTTGTTAAATTCTCTTGAGATTTTTGTGTTTGACGCAATGAAAAGTGTTTGTACTTATGCTAAGAAACCTATTCCCTTGCATCAGGGTTCCCATTTTTAGGTTATACCACTTCCACTTAGCTCTTTTCCCTCTCAAACCCACCAAGAGGTAAAGATTGAAGATAAGGATGAGGTGGAGGAGGAGCACAACACCCCTCATAGATCCAACAGATTTGGTCACCAAGTCTAAAAATAAAGGAAACAAATTGTTTCCTGATTATGACTCAGAAGAAAATACTAAATAGGGGAATCAAAAATGCGAAAAGGAAAGTGAGAAGACCAAGACTATAGAGTGTGAAGATATTGAATTTGATGCTATTGGTAGGTCAAACAAGTATAACTCCAACATCTTGACCCACACATCAGATAGGGTGAAGGAGGGGCCCATTGGTTTGGACATTCTGCCAATTGAGGATAATCCAACTCTGCCTAACTCCAACATGGATTCTGTATCGAATTTAGCTAGCGTGGATTGTGAGATGGAAAATTTGAAAAACAAATTGAGTGAAGCAAAATGAAAATATGGAAACATTTCCAGTTTTAGCCTTTGAGTAATGCACAACTATACAACTTCCTTGTGCCTACTACAAAGTAATATGCTTGGCAATGATGGGAGGGATGAAGAAAATTACAAGGATTTGTTTAAATTCCTTACAAAAGATTGGACACATGTGTTGCACCAGTCAAGTTGTGATATCAAATCCTCATGTAATGCTTAATCATTGGTTGGTTTGGGTTGTAACTCCCCAGCCCTCTAGGTTTTTTTCAAAATATTTCTCTTGTTAGTTTGGTTGTCTTCCTAGACTCTAGTTCCTTTTTCTATGCTTTTTACAGTAGAACTGGGATTTTGGTTTTTTCTATTATGAATGATACCACTCTATACTATGGTGGTAACTCTGAGGGTTATAGGTCGCCTGACTATAGCCTATGGTTACTTCCTTTACTAGTTATGTTATGGGTTTCTTTTGATGTTAATTTTCTATTAGTATTTTTTGCTTATACACCCTTGGGCAATGATTTTGTAAGGGTCAACACCCTATTTTTGTGTTGATTAATATAAAAAACCCTACTCTTGAACCCTAAAAAATAAATTACCCTTGATAAATTTTAATCCCCAAGCTATAAAAACTTAAGTTCTAAACCCTAAAACCTTATTATATCTTAAATCTCATATCGTTATTAAAGATTAATAAACATTAAATCCTATGATAAAAATCCATAACCCTAGTAGGAAAACATAAATCTTAAATCCTAGATTTTAAATTAATGTAAGAGCATCTTAGATACATTGTCAAGCAATCAACCTCACAAAAGACAATTTAGGTGTTAATTATAACTTATGTGGTTTTAGTGTAGAAGACGAGCTCTACTATTCCAAATGATTTTCACACTATCTGGTCATCCCACTCGGTGCTAATATTTAAAAGTCCCATTTGAATTTTGTACATTTAATCATGACACTTCACGTGAGTGGAAGAGACATAATTCCACGAGAGCACTAGGAATGTGAGCTACCTTGAGGTTTAGCCTTTGGGTTATGCACAACTCTACAACTTCCTTGTGCCTGCTACAAAGTAAGATGCTTGGAGATGATGGGAAGGCTGAAGATAATTACACATATTTGTTTAAATTCCTTGCAGAAGATTAGACACATGTGTTGCACCAGTCAAGTTGTGAAATCAAACCCTCCTGTAATGTTTAATAATTGGTTGGTTTGGGTTGTAACTCCCTACCCCTCTAGGATTTTTTAGAATATTTATCTTGTTAGCTTTGTTGCCTTCCTAGACTCTAGTTCCTTTTTCTATGCTTTTTACAGTAGAAATGGGATTTTGGTTTTTTCTATTATGAATGGTACTACTTTGTACTATGGTGGTAATTTTGAGGGTTATAGGTTGCCTGACTATAGCCTATGATTACTTCCTTTACTAGTTATGTTCTGGGATACTTTTGATGTTTATTTTCTATTAGTGTTTAGTGCTTATACGCCCTTGGGCAATGATTTTGTTAGTGTCAGAACCCTAGTTTTTTTGTTGATTAATATAAAAAACCCTACTCTTGAACCCTAAACATATATTTCCCTTGATAAATATTAATCCCCAAGCTATTAAACCTTAAGTTCTAAACCCTAAAACCTTATTATATCTTAAATCTCATATCTTTATTAAAGATAATTAAACATTAAATCCTATGATACTAATCCATAACCCTTGTAGGAAAACATAAATCTTAAATCCTATATTGTAAATTAATGTAAGAGCATCTTAGATACATTGTCAAGCAATCAACATCACCAAAGATAATTTAGGTGTCAATTATAACTTATGTGGTTTTAGTGTAAAATATGAGCTCCACTATTCCAAATGATTTTCATATTGTTTGGTCATCCCACTTGGTGCTAATATTTAAAAGTCTCTTTCACTTTTTTACATTTAATCATGACACTTCCCGTGAGTGGAAGAGACACAATTCCATGAGGGCACTAAGAATGTTGGCTACCTTGATGTTATTGATCCTTAACATTGTTTTGTTAGAAGGGAAGTTACTCTTTGATTAACATTTTCACGTCTCTTCAATTGTGATGTCTCGAGGTAATTTATTACAAATTGTCTCCCTAGGTTCTTTCTTGGACCCTCTTAAAGTTCTCATATTAAGGGAGAGTTAAATTAAACTTTGAATTTTCCTTGTTTATTGCACCGACCCCTCTAGACAATGGTATCGCCTGATTTGGGACAACTTACAATTCACAAAATTCATAAACCTTTAGAGTTAGGGCCAGACTTTGTGAAAGGATAAAAACCCACTTCTTGTATTGAATAAAATTAGCTTCTAAGAGATAAATAAGATATAAAAAAAAAAACAAGTTACACATTTTTGCATATTTGTTACATTGTGTGAAACCTATGAACTAATAAATTATTGTGAGTGATTTTTAATCTGTTATTTAACTGATGATTATTGTTATAGTCTCTATTTTCCAAGCCCTTAACTCGTAAGGGTTAAAATTAAACAAAACACCCTTAATCCGAAACTACCAACCTTACTTGGTAAACCCATATTCCACAAACCTTCATATAAACTTATTGGTAAGTCATAAACTAGCTATCTTAGTTAGTCTAAAACCCTAAAGCATTTATTTTGAACACAATTCCCTAATCTCTAAGTCATAGAATCTAATAACTAACCTTAACCCTTAGCTAGTAGATCTCGAGTCCCAAGTAATAAATATTTAATTCTTAGCAATTTGTGAACATGTTCCCATTTGAAACCCTAAATATCAAACCTTAAACCCTTAACAGGGTTCTTAGCAAGGTTGTAGTGAAGCTTTGAGATTTATTACACAGTGTGTTGTCGACACTCAATTTGTTTTTCATACTCCTTTATATATTATGTTAATACATTAATAGTAGCTTCTAAATCTTTTAATGTCATGTTTGATAGAACTTCCATAGCATAAATTCATGAGCTCTTCAACAATTTAAATTAAATCATCAAAAAAGGAATGCAATTTTTCTAGTACTATAAAACTCAGCTACATTAAATCATAAAGTATCCTAAAAGTAATATACCTATATTTTATAAATTAATGTAGAAGATGCCAATAGACATCAAATTCTAAAAACCACTATGAATACCAAAAGTTAGTTTGCTAAACCTTGAATCAATTACAAATATAAATTAGTCTCAAACCATGGACAACAACTCAACCAAATTATTATAATCAATTTTAACATAATAAATGTCGTTAACAAAATAGAAACTTTACAAGTGAACCAAATTATTCTAAACCTTGAATCAAGTGCAAACATAAATTAGTTTTAAACCATGGACAACAATAAACTCAGCCAAATTATTTTAATCAATTTAAACAATATAGATACCATTAAATAGTGATGGAGCGGCAACGACTCTGGAGGAAATGGTCATGGTGACCATGGCTATGGTGTAAGAGGGTTTGGCAGAAGCCGTCTTAACTTCCCCAATCGGGATGGCCACCGATCTAGTCAAAGGAACCCGAATGGGTTGTTTTGGGAACCAACTAGAACCCGCAATATAAATGGCTCCTATCGAGATTTAAACTCAGCTCGAATGCAGAATGGCCTATTAGAAGACCCTTACACTAAACCCAGGGGCTTCAAAGGTGGTCGAGGATATAACCGGCGGATGAATGGTGGATGGATCCCCCCACGACAAGACCCTTCATGGACTCATGAGTTTAGCAGGAATGGAAGGAGAGGGGAGAGAAAAAATCTTCCATATTGGAAAAGAAATGCATCCCTGAAGCTTCCTAATCACTTCAACTTCAAACAGATAGAATCAAAGTTCTGGCGGCCTAAAGATTTGGGAGCTTCCAAACCAGGAGGGAAAACTGATGCACAATCTGAGAAACCTATAGTAAAGGTAGATGACACCCTCCTCATTAGATCTTCCTCTATTGTTATAAATAAAATTCAATGGGCAGAGTCAGTGATTAATCTATAGGAAACTGCTTTCTTCATGAAATGGCTTGGCCCATGGCCGTCTCTAAGTAAGATCCAATCCTGGATGGAATTCAACTGGGGGGAAAAGTTTTGAGCTCAAAACCCTTCGAAATGAGTTCCTCTTGGTGATTAGTCCTTCGAAGGCCAACAAGGACTGGATAATGAATTGAGGCCCTTTCTCATTAGATGGTTTGGGCTTCTACATCTGTGACTGGAAGCCAAACTTTAATCCAGATAGGGAGGAAGTGGAAAATATTGTTGTCTGGATTAAACTCGTCAACCTCCCTTGGGAATACAAGAATGAGGAAACCATCAAGTTAATAGGGAACAACATTGGACATTTTCTAAAGGAAAAAGAGGTGGTGGATAGAAATGATTTCTACATCTACACTAAAATCCTAGTTAAGATGCAGAAATGCTACCAAATTCCAGAGATGGTGGTTTTGGGAACAACTCATGGTGAATGGCGTTTAAGAGTTGAAGTTGAAATGGAGAACTTGTTATCTGAAGCCAATAAGGCTCAATGCAAGGGCAAAGGTCTTGAAATTAACAACAGAATTGATTGGATTAAGGAGTGTGAATTTTGCCGCACCAATCAACCACAGTGGTCTATCCACTTTGAAGAGGACATGATTTTAAATTGAGCCACAGATAGAAGATCTTACTCTTCTTCAGACAGTTTTGGGCCTCCAGAACTAATTTTCAAGATCACATTGGATTCCCCATTGGCCTCTCCTCACCCAGAATCTGACAGTCCACTATCCACCCAAGTGGTGAAAGATACTCTTCAACCTCCTCTCTTTACACATTCTCGAACTGGCTCCTTTCAGTCTGGTAAAGATGAACAAATGTAGTCCCTTATTGTGTATGACTCTCTAGAAGCCAGAAATTAGTCACCTACCCACTTTGGGGACAAGCGAGGGGATAGAGGAAGCAAACTAGACTTCAATGACTAGACTGAATTTCAACAAGATTGTGATGCCCACATAATAGAGAATGATGAGAGTCACCCTCTACCTCAGTGTAGAGATATTGAAATGTCTCTTCACAAATGCAATGTCAATTCCTTTTTTTTCCCGAGATCTTCACCAAGATTTTCTGAACCCATCACATCCCTCAGTGAAGATATGGAGTGGAGATTTTTTCCCTCCCCTCAGCCTTTTTCTCTTAACATCGAAGCACTCGAGTTCAATCTTGTTATGAATGGGAGAAATGAAGGATCCTCTCCCTCTCTGTTAGTTTCTAAACCAGCTCCTGGACCCTCTTCTCAAGCACGCACTAGCTGCTTTCACCCTATCCTGGCAGCTCTTAATCAAATACAGGATGCACAGGATAAATATTGCTCACCTCATGACCATATTTAGTGTGTAGATCCCTTTCATGAAGGGAAAATCTCCCCCATTCGCAATTTGGAAAGTTCTTTAAATGAAGCCAGAGACAGTGGAGATAACCTTTTAGGTGCAGCCTCAAATTTGGGCTACTATAGTGATGAAGGAGATGTGGACTATTTGGGTGTGGAGGATACTCCTAATGTTCTAGAACAAAGGGGATTAAATCTTTCAGTGTCTTTGATCAAAAAACCCAAACAAGGGGAACAAAAAAGAAGGGGAAGGAAATCCACCAAAGAAATGTTGGAGCAAGCCAGTTGCGTAGCAAACCAAACAAAATTGTTGAGGTCAGGAAAAAGGTTTGCATTTTCTCGAAACCAATGAGACTCCCCTCATAGAATGTCAGGGGCTGTAATGCCCCTGAAAAATCTCTCTTGCTCAAAAGAGGTCTTGACCAAGCGAGGGCGGATATTATTTTACTCCAAGAAACTAAACTCAAAGGTGATGACATTATACTCTTCCAGAATAAATTTTGCAGATGGAAGAGCATGTTTTCAGAGGCTAATGGTGCTTCTGGTGGCCTTGGCATTCTATGGGATGATAGGGTGGTGGAGGTGATCCTACTAAATCAGTCTTTGAATTGGCAATGGATTGAGGTAACTTCTAAGCAATTACTTTCTCGCTTTTACATTTTCAATATTTATGGCCCTAATAACCCTATTGAAAAGGAGGCTTTATGGATAGACTTATCCAATCACCTCATGGAAAAAAAAGATGACCTTTTCATCTTAGGAGGGGATTACAATGTCATTCTCATCCCTTCAAAAAAAAAAGGTGGCAAAGGATGGCAGAGCAAGAGTCAAAATGACTTTGTTGCATTTGTTCTTAACAATGTATTATTAGAACTGGATTTCAGATCCGGTAATTACACATGGACCAACAGAAGAAAAGGGTTCATGAACATAGAGGAGAAATTAGACAATTTTTTCCTAATGGGAAATTGGGAGGAACAGGACTGGTTATGCATAGCAGACATCCTACCAATTGCAAGGTCAGATCACTATCTGATTATATGTAACATCCAAGAACACTTGGCTCCAAAACAATCCCCATTTAAATTTGAAGCCATGTGGCTGAGATCAGCTGACTTTTATACTAACATGGAGCATTGGTGGAAAAATTCTCCAGAATGGCAGGGGAACAAGTCCTTTATCTTCTTTAAAAATCTCCAATTTATTAAAGAACAGCTAAAAATTTGGAACAAAGATGTTTTTTAAACATATTTTTGTTGAAAAATTGCAACTAGAACAAAGTTTGCAATCCCTAAATGAAAAGATAATAGCTTAGGGTATGGATGATAATTCTTATTTGGAGGAACAATCTCTTCTATGATTGTATAAAGAGGTGCTGGCCAAATAAGAGATTCATTGGAAGCAAAAATCCTGTGAGACTTGGCTAAAAGAAGGGGACCGTAATACTAAGTTCTTTCACAAGTCAATCAAAGCCAGAAGAGCCTGAAACAAAATCTTCACTATCAATACAAAGCAAGGAGTTACCACCTCGGATCTAAAGATTATCAATCAGGAAGCTGTTGACTTCTTCCATGAAACTTTTAATGAAGATTAGCCCCCTAGACATGAGGATGAAGGACTGTTTAATCTCATCCCTACCGCTATCACAGAAGAACAAAATGCAAAGCTTATGAGCCCTGTCTCCTTGGATGATGTAAGGAAAGCTTTATTTGATATGGGAGGAGACAAAGCCCCTGGTCCGAATGGCTTCCCAGAACTCTTCTACCAAAAAACTTGGGGCATTTTAGGAGAATATTTAAGGCAAGTTGTTGAAGAATCTCATGTTGAAGGGTTTATATTGAAGGATTTAAATAATAAATTCATTGCCTTGATCCCCAAGAAATATGTAACCAATTCCTTCTCTGACTTTCGATCGATTGCTTTATGTAATACTGTTTATAAATTAATTGTCAAAGTAGCAGCTAATAGGCTTAAACACATTCTTAAGCATATTATTTTCGAGGAAAAAAGTGGATTTGCCCCCAAAAGATCAATCTTCTAAGGAATCATTATTGCACATGAAGCTGTGCATACAATCAAAGCAGCAAAAGCTAACAGAATGCTGATCAAACTAGATGTCAAAAAATCCTATGATCATGTAAATCGGGACTTTCTCCTCAGGATACTTAAAAAATTTGTTTTTGCAGACAGCTGGGTGAAATGGATTGCAAGCTACATCAACACCCCTAGATTCTCTATCCTAGTGAATGGCAGCCCCCAAGGCTTCTTTGAAACCATAAAAGGTAATATACAGGGTGACCCCATAGCCCCCTTTTTATTTATTATTATGGCTAAAGTCTTGGGTAGACTTATCACTAGCAAGAGATTGGAAGGTAGTTGGCAAGGGGTCAAGATTGCAGAAGGTATATCCTCCTCTACACACCTGCAATTTGTAGATGATAACCTACTCGTAGGGGTTGCTTCACTTGTGTAAGCTCGTGTCATCAAGTCAACCTTAGATTGTTACAGCAAAGCCACTGGTCAGAATGTTAACTGGAAAAAATTAGAGATCTTCTTCTTTCACACGGCCAATAATTTGCAAAAACAAATTAGTGAAATTCTACAAATCAAGATAGGTAAGCTTCCGAGAAAATATCTTGGAGAGCCTTTATTTGATGGGGCCTCCAAACCTCATTTGTGGAAACACCTTATGGACTCATGCTTCAACCATATGGAGGGTTGCAAAAGTAGATGGCTCACATCTGCAGGTAGAAATCTTTTACTTCAAGCTGTGGTGTCATCCATTCCAATTTATTCTATGAGTTGCTTCAAGATCCCACACAAAGTGTTAGATGCCATTGTCAAAAGAATGAGGAAGTTCTTTTGGAACGGGGCTGAAGAAGGTGATAAATGGCCCCTTATTGCTTGGGATAAGATTTTTAAATGAAAGCAAAATGGGGGCACTGGACTGAAGGACTAGAGAAAGATGAACTTGGCACTAGGGGCCAAACTGGTCTAGCACATGTGCAGTTAACCAGATAGCTTATGGGTCAAGATCCTCCAGTCTAAGTATTTAGATTCTCCATAGGATGAGAGAATCCTCACTATTGTTAACCCCCCTAGAGGCTCTGCAATCTAGAATTATCTACTAGATTGCATATCTATCATCACAAGACATGTCTCATGGCATGTTGGCAATGGAAACAATGCCTTGTTTTGGGATGATTCTTGGAACAATCACCCAATTTTAAAGGAGAATAGAAGATTTGATGACTTGAGGACTCTCTTCATTGATAGATGGGGCTCTAAGGTGGCTGATTACCTAGAATGTAGGGACTCCCCTATTGGACCCATGTGGAAATGGAAACTCTTGGATGATCTCAACCTCTCAGCCCCACAGAGAGACCTTATGGAAGATCTTTACAAAATGAGGAGGTTCACAAGAGTTGAAAAATCAGACAAGCTAATATGGTGTAAAGCCAATAGTGGGACCTATTTGGTAAAACTTGGGTTCTTATCCCAAGAGGCAGAGGAGGATATATTACCATGGAACACCAATCTTTTATGGGATAGATACTGCTTACCAAAGGAAGGAAATTTTGCATGGATAGTGTGTGCATAAATGTTGTCACACTTCTATGAATCATTCCATTCAAGGTTTCTCAAGAATGAGGCCTCAAATATCGATCCATAGCTCTCTAGTCATGGATGTGTAAAAATATAAAATGAAGGCCCTCAAATTGACCTAGTTGTGTCTATTGCAAATACACCATGAAACGAGAGATTCGAATGCATGAAAATGAAATCTAATCTAAATGATAACAATGCATATTAGTCTATAAAAGGAAATATGAATGCAAATCTAATCTTATAGAAATAAACATGATTCTAATCTATATGAGGAGCCATGAATGCAAGAATAAAGAAAACAAGAAGAGAGCTTGAGTGCTCAAATTCTCCTCCAAAATTACTCTCCAAACCTGCAACATAACAATACTAAAAACTCTAATATGAAAATGAGAAGGAGAGGTCTCCTTTTAAAAGAAAGTGAACGATTGAGATTAAGAGGCAAAAATCAAAGGCTACGATTAAGAGTCAAAAATCCCACCACTTAAAAGGGGGTGTTGAAAAAGGGATTTTTTTATTTAATTTTTAATTTAATTCATTTCCCTTTTCAACAAATAAAGTGCTTTAAGTGGGGATTTTTATTTATTTAATTAAAAGAGGGGTTTTCTTTATAATTAAATATATTAGACGAATTTTATTTAATTAAATGGGAGGAATTGAATTTAATTAAATAAGAGGAATTTAATTAAAAGGGAGATTAAATATTTTAATTAAATAAAAATGATCAAACCTTAGGAAATATTGAAATAATTGAATTAATAACAATTTGATTAAGGAAATTGATTTGAATTGAAAATATTCCAAAGCATTGATTTAGAAATTTGATAAAATGATAAAATAATAAATGGGGCCCAAAGTCTAGGCAACCATTTTAGGGTGCATACATTTGCCCCTCTTTGACAAATGTGTGGTCGACACGGGAACACATGTAGTCAAAGAATG